>SNQJ01S0023210.1:21492-66265 GCA_010110895.2 Picea sitchensis | reverse complement strand
GAATAATAAGATAGCCGATACCAATGCTTGGTGGACGTAGCCCAACGTTTGGGTGAACCACGTAAATCGCTGTGTCTTTTCTGTTTGCATTTGTATTGTTTGTCTTATGGTAATTGTGTTTTCCGCACTGGCAATTACAACATAGTTCACCAATAAGGATTTTCAAATCCTCGTACGTCTTTGATAAAACCTCTATAGCTTGTCGAATCCATGCCAAATTCAAAAAATCTAAATTCTTGGGCTTCAATTCCTCCAGTCTCTCTGATAAAGTTTTCTCAAACGAATTCGCCAATTCCGTGGGCCTTGGCCTTGAATGCAGAAAATGAGAAAACGGCTGGACAAGATAATAGCTGAAACGGGAATTACTATCGCCATCGCCAACCTCCCGACGCATGCTGCTACCCATTGAAAACGGGACGAAAAATCTCGATCTAATGCCGTGCTACGAACTACGAACTATGAGAGTAAAATTAGGCTGGATCTGAATTCAATTAGAATATTCAATACTTATTTATGCTTGAATATGCATAACAAAACATCTCATTAGACCCTATTACTTTTACAAGTTCATTCTTTGAAACTTAGATATCGTATATGCAAACATCTTCTATCACCCTTAAATCTTGTATATGCAAACATAATCTGATCAGTTTATTTCTAGAAGAGCTACACCTCTGAAATCATTAAGATTTTTAACTGCAACGCTGTATGGAAATTTCGAATTTATTTAATGTAACATGACATTTAACACACCAATTTGCACATTCTGAGATCATCTAGATCTTCTTCTCGTTTTGGATTTAACACACAAGAAGCGAACATTAATACCTGTATGAATAAATAGATTAACACACACCAAACGAACATCAATACCTGTATGAAGAAATAGATTACCTGTGTGAAGAAATATATTACCTGCTTGAAGTTTAACATAATGCAAATATAGCCGCTAAACCTTGCAGAGGAGAGGGTCGTGCTTTGCGATTCCTAAAATTAGAATTTATATTTCTAGATCTATACTTCCTTTTGATATAAACGGAATTAGATTTACAAATGTTTGCAAATCCAATATTGTCTGAAATCTGAACCACATGGGAAGATAGTAATTACGCCGAAATTACGCCGAAAGGCGTATACCTATTGATAATGGGCAGAATTAATCACCTTTTAATCATAAATTTCAATCTTACGGTTCGCAATTTAAGATGCTGGCATATTCTTCGTCGTCCTCTCTAATCAATGGATGAGATTTTAATAAATTAACTTCCGCTCATTTATGTGATTACCTTTTTACATTTACTAAATCACATTAAAAAATTACTTGCAGACCACCAGATTGCCACTTTCAGTGATTAAGAGATAATCTATTAAACTGGCCACAAATTGTTGCTGAGCGAATAGGTATGGCCGCGTGAAAACGATTCGGTTCGGAAAAACGATTCGGTTCATAATTCGATTCGGAGAAACGATTCGGACAAAGGAACGAGTTCCTGCACGGAGAAGGAGTTTCCTGCGCGTTTATTTTCCTGCGCGGAGAAGAGTTCCTGCGCGTTTATTTCCCTGCGCGGCGAACGAGTTCATAAGTAGGTCATGCAAAATTTCCACAATATCGACATTTTGGTAATTCAAATTTCAAAATTTAAAGAATATTGAATACGCACAGCTATAAGTAGATCATGCAAAATTTAAAGTAATGGTGGGAGACAAGTCCTGTTTAAAATTTAAAATGCAAAGATGGATATAGCAAATTTTATTTACAAACCCTAATTAGGGTTTATATTAAAATTAGGTTTAATAAATTAAAAATGTCTTTCGGCTTTTATCAGCCACAATTATGTGGCTGTGCTAGTTTAATATGTTTGGCCATTCAAAACACTTGAATTCAACCTCATGGACGTTGGAACTAGATACTTTTTTATAGAATAAACGATGAATCAGAAGTTTGACCATTCAACTTATTTTGTGATTTGTTTAGTTACTAAGGGGAGAAAATTAAATTTTAATTTTTTTTTGTTTTTTAATAGTTTAAACCGGATGAATCAGCATTTTCCTGATATTAGCATTTTTGGTTTGAAATATCATTAGAATTAATTTGGATCAAGAAATTATTAATATTATATTAAACTAGTATATATTAATTTATTTTTTAACGAAAAATATTAAATTTATAAATAAAAGTAATTTTAGTAAAAATTGTTATATGATGGAAAATTGGAAATGTTGAAAACTGAGTGCATTTAGCTGCCCTCTTTTACATGCTTTTACATGGTTCAAAAATTTTAAGGATAAAATTTCATACTCAAAATTTTCATTAATCAAATAAAACTATAAGTTTCAACAAAATTTCTATTAAAAATTTAAATACACATTTAGGAGGTATCAAAATCTATAGTAGCTCACTTGTGTGGTGAAAACTTATCATAACTTAGTTGTCAACTAAATGACCACAACCATTACTATTTTTTATAACTTAGTTGTCAACTAAATGACCACAACCATTACTATTTTTTATAACTCAGTTATCAATTGAGTGAGGATAACCAATACTCTTTGTTATAACTTAGTTCTCAAGCAAGTGCCTACAACCATTACTCGGATCACTAATAGTCTTTGTTATAACTCAATTGTCAACCTAGTGAGGACAACCATTCCTCTTTTCTATGTTGGAACTAGTGACAACGGTGAGAACAACCATTACTCTTTGCTATGGATGAATATGTGTTTTTGGATAACATTTAATCTTAATCTCATACATAAAACTAAATAATGCTTTTAAATATAATTTAACCTCTTATATTATTTATATATTTCCTTCCTTTTTTAAATAAAATAAAATTTTCATAATAATTAAAAAAATAAAAATAAAAAACATAATTTTAAAAGTATAGAAAATTTGTATTTAATTTAAAAATATAAAAATATTGTAAAATTTCATGATCATTAAAAAAAATAACCATAATTTTAAAACAAGTGAAAATTTGTATTTAATTCAAGAATATAAAAATATTGTGATATTCAAATATGTGAATAGTATTTTTACATTAACAGTTCTTCTTGTGTAAATAATGGATCAATTTCTCTCTACTTTCCCAAAAAAAAAAAAGGAACAGAAGATAATTAAACCTTGAAAAAAAGTGTATATTAAGAAGGAATAAAACTTAATACATTAGATAATTTTACCCATATTTTTTTCTGGCCAAAGATTTTACCCAAATTATTTACTCATATTTGATGTTCCCCACTCTATGTCTTAAAACCCAAAAATCCACTCAGATCTATTTTGTTGACTATGATGTCAAATAATGAAATTCTTTATTACTTTACTATTTTTCTGTAACTTTCTAGCTTCCATCCACTTCTTCTATGCTCATGATTTCCAAAGTTTCTAGCTTTCTTCTTTCAATGCCACAATTTTACAATTTTATGAAGCACTCGTTCTTAAAATTGTCTAATCTAGTTCAAGGAACCCTTGTATTAAATGACCTACAAGCTAGTTCTTATTCAACTAATTCTCTTATAGTTCTACTAAGCATTCAATGTATAGAGTTCCATTTTTTCATATTCCATGACTTACAATCTCATGTCACTTTTTTCTTTGAAACATTACTACACAACCATACAACTCGATTTGTATTTTGTGTTTTTTTTGCAAGTTTTCCACTTGTTTTATTAGTTGTATACTTTTATTCCTTTATAAATGCTTCTCTCTCACCCTTTTTTTTTACCTGTTGTTTAATCACTTATCTCCATCTATGAATAAGAGAAGGCCTTCATAGAAGGCCTTTAGTTTTCTTTTCCCCTTTTTTACAAAACATTTATTTACTACCCAAGCTAACCACTAGATAAAATTATTGTAAGGTATGAGTTCTCACTTTCCAAATGGCCTCCTTATAAACCACATTAAAACTACCATTTTTATTTGTCCAAGATTTATCCATGGTCCATTCACCTCACTTCATGTCTTTTATAATTTTGTGGTCTGCCACCTCCATGCTTCATCAATTTAAACCTTGTGTCATCTCTATGTCTCTTTATGGTGAGGGTGATATATGAAAGTCTACATGTCTGAGTAATGGGAGTTGACATGGAATCCACTCGGTGTCATGGTGGTCAATAGGGTAAGTCAATTTGCAAGACGAATAACTTTCTCAAATGAACATTGATTGAGTTCATCTTAACGTTGTTGAAAATATCTTTATGTTTCGAACATAGTCAAGAAATTATGAATTTTGTTTGCAAAGCTTTGAAACAAAAACCATAAAATGGCTCCAAACGTTTATGGACCCCAAATCACCAAAATAGAGAATGTCTCTAAAATGAGCCCTAGGAGCCAATAGCTCTAATTGTTTCCACCCATAAAGTAACAAAAAAAATGAAAATGTATAGAATCATCAATTTTAGATCATACCTACATATTGAGGAGAATTTCCATCCCCAAAACCTTTTACTGAAGGAGGTGAGGGAATGATCTCTATACCATCTCCCTAGAGTACCATTTGGCCTGGTTGAGATGTTTTCCTTTCAACCCAACCTACCAAATTTCAAACTGTCCCGTCTATTTTTCAAGGACCTCTTTTGTAAAACTATACCTTCAACTAACTCTTTCTGAGCTTCTGGAGCCAAGAAATCTATTTTTAGTAGGATTTTGTTAATAGTTTCCACATTCACTACTAAGTAAATGAAAATATATGGGGGTACAATGAGTTTGTCGAAATTATCACCCACCTTCTCCAACAATTCAAAAGGACCATATTTCAATTCCTTGATCTTCTTACCAAGACTATGTGGCCTTTCTTTGATTAGATGAAACCATATAATATCCCACCCTAAACATCTTATCAACTCCATGTTGCTCATATCAATCCTTGTATGTTTCATGTGACGTCTTCAATGTCTCGTGTACTTCTAAATAGATATGCCTAATATTATCAGTGAATTTTTCATCTTCCAATGCTTCTCCTATAGTGTCTCCCCTAATTCCTCCTTGTTTTCCATATATAACATATATGGGTGAAGGTCCTTGGATGACTCTGATTTTATTTTCATCCCATGTCCTTGTATTCTTTTGATTCTAACCCGTCAAAAGATGAATCCATGTCATGTTCGCTATTTTCGTCTGCCCATTTGTTTGTGGATGGAAAGCTATGGATCTATTCAACTTGTTGTCTATTTTCTTTTAGAACATAGTTCGAAAGGAATTGAAAATATAGCATATTTATATGAGATGATGCTCAATATCCCAAAGTGAACCCAAACCTTTTCAAAGAACATGTTTGTTGCATCTTGTCCCTTAATGGTTTTTTTACAAGGAATTAGAATGGACATCATGCTAAACCTTTTAAATACCATAAATAAATAATCATGTCCCTTCCTAGTTCTTGGAAAACCTCTCCTGAAATTCATACAAATGCTCTACCATTTTCTAGTAGGTATAGGTAAGAGATGGTATAAACCTTTTTTCCTCTTACTAGGTCTACTCGTACGACAAAGTATGCATCCTCTAATAAACCAAGATACATATTATTGCATTCTATGACAATACACATACTTCTATAAGTTGGTAATTGTCTTTCCAACACCAAAATACCGTACAAATTTATAGGTTTGATGCTCTTTGATAAACTTCAATATTTCACCTTTAAGAACATAGAGATTTTCTAGCTTGAATAGAAACCCATCTTGGATATTATATTCATCCTTACTTTCAACTTTTTCTATCTTGACTAATCTTTCATTTTATCTCATTAAAAGATTTTTGTTGATTCTTTCCCCACTAAAAATGCTTTTCGCTAACTATTATGGCATGGAATGGTGTAGCCACAACTAAAAATGATGTTATAAACTTTAATAGGTAATATTTAGCCATTTTATGATAACCTCCATTTGTTCGAATGTGTTAGTTTGGAAGGTAATAATGTCTATTAAGTTGTAAACTTATGTAAAAGTGAGTTGTCCCACATTCACCATGGAGTAAAACACTCTTGTTATATTTCATTATAAAAAGAGGTGAAATTGCATTTATCCCACATTTTTTATTGGGATGTAATTCCTCCATATCTATTTTTATATAATAGAGTTAAGAGAGACCCATGAGACAAGGAAAAGTGTTTTCCTTTTAAAGGGTAAAGCATTTGTGGAGGTGATCTCAAGTGTAAGATTGGATATTTATAAAGAATGTATTATTGGGATGTAATTCCTCCATATCTATTTTTATATAATAGAGTTAAGAGAGACCCATGAGACAACGAAAGTGTTTTTTTTTAAGGGTAAATCATTTGTGGAGGTGATATCAAGTGTAAGTTGGATATTTCTAAAGAATTGCAGTACGTATATCTAGTGCATTATTGCATTATTTCTCTTGTATATTTCTTATTATTATTATTTGTTGTTGTTCTATGTATAGGAGGATAGATTAGTAAAGTTATTTTTTTAACCATTAAAGATTCTCTTTAGATCTAGGAATGTTTCTACAAGATGAGTGTGTTTTTCTTTTAAATTGGATCTAACTATTGTCTCCATAATGTAGCTTCCATCCAAGATTATTTGTTGGTACATAAAAAATGGTTATTGTTTTTCCTTTTTCTAATTAATTTTCTTAACTTAGCTTAGTTTTTTAAAAACAAATTGGCAAACCTAAAGTCTTTTTGGTTTGGTATTTTAATAAAACTAATTTTTTTACCGGGCCTATTTATTTTACCAAACCTAGCATGTTATTCCAAAGCTCATAACTTTTCGAGGCCATTTTGGGTGATATTTTTTCTTGTGTTCAATTTTTCGCGATCTATCCAACTGTGTCGGTTTCTATCCTCCTTGCTTCTTTCCACAGGGGGATTCACCTTGTTGACCAATAGGTTATCAAATTCATTCATAAAGGGGTTTTTTAATTGTAAAAAATAAGGTCAATATATTGCAGGTATTGGGGGGCATGGAGGGTATCAAGGGATTTATAGGTATTGGGGGTATAAAAAGGGGTGTCCTATAAAAATAAGGTTATTTTTATTGGAAAATGTATTGGGAGGAGTTCTCAACATAAGGATTTTTGTATGTATTTATCAATGTATAATGAAAATACGGGTATTATTTAATATCCCATGAATTCACGTGTTGTCATAGGTTAACTAAGTAAATACCATGTTCTTCTCATATGAACCGTGTGACCTCATTTTTATATACATATTTCATTTTTCTTGCTACATGTCACACTTTTTTGGAATTTTCCAGGAAAAAGAGGGTGATTTGTTGAGAAAGGGGGTGATTTGTTGAGAAAGGGGATGATTTGTGAATTTGTTACTTTGAAAGGTAATAATGTCTAGTAAGTTGTAAATTTATGTAAAAAATAGTTATACCACATTCATCATGGGGTAAAACACTCTTGTTATATTTCATTATAAAAATAGGTGAAATTACATTTATCCCACATGTATTACTCGGATGTAATTCCTCCATATCAAGTAAGAGATACCCATGGAGGTGCTCTAAAGCAATGAATAACTTCTGGTGGATGTTTTTCCTTTTCCATTTATTCTCTCCCTTTTATCTTCTCTCTTTCTAATTATGATTACTTGTTGTTACTATATGGATAGGAGGTTGGATTAATAAAGTTATTTTTTTTAATATTGTTGCATATTTACTCATATGTTTCAATATTTGAGCATGGTATGAGAGATTTCATCATATGAATAAACATGAAACAATATTAAACAAAAAAAGTTTACTAATCTAGGCTCGTATCCATATATCAACATATTGATATTGTCATTCAACATTGATTCTTTATAGTTCCAACTGTCTTCTTCTTGCACTTTATTGAGGATTTGATTGTAGCTTTAATCGATTTCTACGTTGTTCCTCTCTTAAGCTTATCCTTGACAACAACAAAGTTTGAACCTATTTTCCACTTTATATGGGATGTTTAAAGTTGTAATCAAGGGGAATGTAATGTAATGTAATTCCATTTTATATCAACATATTCCAGTAATAATGTAATGTAATGAAGTGTCATATTTTATCTGTGGGGCTCATTTTTTGATGAATAGACCATCGTGGTCTTGTATTTGCAATGTAATATTCACTAGAGTTCTTTGGTTTTGAAGATTGTCTACTAGACACATTTCAATGTATAGATATGCAATTTTTGTATTCGTAATATAGTCTCCTACAATATTATTGCACATATCATCCTGGTTGGGAAAAACATTTGCTTGCCACATGTTCTATTTTATTTTTCATCTAAGGTTTATGTACATTGTTGTGGTGTTCTGCAAGAGTTCTTTCAACTATTAGTTGATTTATGGTTGTGATGACTTTTTGTTAGCCACATGTTCTATTATATTGTCCATTTAAGGTTTTTGTACAATGTTGTGGTGTTCTACAAGAGTTCATCATACATCGTGGTTTGAGCATAATTTCATGATTCAATGAGAAGTGATTGTTATCTTCACCAATTCCATGACAGAGGCAAAGTTTTTCTTACTTTGAAAGTTGTTGGGAATATGGAAAGTTGTCATCAAGATGGAGTGTTGATGCAATTACATATTCCTCCATAAGTGTTAGTATGTAAGGTATAATCTCTTTTTATTCTTGCAGAAAGTGTTGGAAGTTATTGGAATGCCTCCATAAGTCTTCTTTCTCCCTATTCATCATCAAGGGGGAGTGTTGGAATGTGTTACTTTGGAAGGTAATAATGTCTAGTAAGTTGTAAAATTATCTAAAATATATTTATCCCACATTCATCATGGATTAAAACACTCTTGTTATCTTTCATTCTAAAAAGAGGTGAAATTACATTTATCCGACGTGTGTTATTGGGATGTAATTCCTCCATATCTCTTTCTATACAATAAATGTAATATAGACTCATGAGATGAAAAGTGTTCTCTTTGTAAAGGGTAAAGCATTTGTGGAGGTGTTCTCAAGTGTCCCAATTTTGGGGTTTTACCATGTATATTTGGTGTATTCTCTCATTTTTCTCTTGTGTCTTTCTTATTATGATTATTTTTTGTTGTTATATGGATTGGAGGATAGATTAGCAAACTTATTTTGTTTAATATCATTATATGTTTATTCATATGTTTCAATATATCAACAATAAGATCATCTCAATTTATTATGATATGTCGTCATCTCTATAGACTTTGTCACTATTAAATTTCTTATGAAGGGATTTAAACCAATTTTTACATAAATAAAATCTGATTTTTCCTCCCTTATTATAAGAGTGTCTTTCTTATAATTGATTATCTGATGAGATTTTTCTTCAAAATAATTAAGAATATCCGCACTGTAAGAGATGGGAAGAGAAACTTTAAACAATAAACAACTAAGAGCCAAAACAACTAAGAGCGCTCACAACAAAAGACAAAGACCTAAAAATCTATGAAAGCATTAACTATTAAAAAAAATAAAATTAACTACTAAAGTTATACTAAAATATTAAAGAAGGCGTGAACTAACTATATATAGGTAAATAAAATACTATAAAACCCTAAGAATTTTATTATGTTTATTATTAAAATATTGTTATGATTATAAGGTTAAACTGAATACTATGTATTGATAAAAAATAATAATAGTAGTACATGTACACTAATTACTTACTTATCAAAACCCTAAATTGTTTACTTCATCATCTTTCTTAATCCTACATTAACAAGAGAAACAAACATAAATAGTAATAAGGTTCCTTATTTTTTTCTTTCTTCCTAGTTCTTTTTTATGTATCTAGTCACTTTTGATAATGATAATGATGATTTTTTCCATTGACATTCAATTTATCTTCCTTGTTTTATTTCATGAATTTCTTATGTAGAAGGATTTCCATGAGTTAAACCTAATTTAAATTTATATCCTTTATTTGAAATTGTATTCTTGATTAGTTCATGTACATTTTCTCTTCTATCTTTTTAAAATTGTTTGCAAACGAATACTAATGAACTCCTAAAAAGAAAAATGTGTATCTCTTTTTACAAAAATATAGTAGTCAACTCCTCAAAAGGAAAATATATGTTCTACTTATGTGAATAGTTTCATACAATATTTTCAAGACATTTCACTCTTAGTGAATGTACTATAATATTTTGTGTGAGGGATGATTATGTATTTAAGAAACATTCTTAATAGAAATTTGATTTTGATATTACTTTTTTTCTAACCAGCAATTACTACATATTATGTGGGTTTAGTGTTAAATGTATTTACAATTTTCAAGATATTATAATTTTCTATTAATACCTACATTTTCAATTTGAACTTCACAAAAAAAAATCATATTTATATCTAAATTTTTTTAATATTTAAAATTTGATATTTTCATTACTATGACTTTGATCCCTCTAAACTTTAAGTAGATCCAAAATTAAAATAAATGTAAATTCATTTATTAGTATCTTTTAAATTTTAAATTGACTTATATTCATGTTACTATTTTATTATTCTTTCGATAAGAGTCTAGATTGTATAATTTCTCTCCAATAAAAATATTAAATTTCAAAATTTAAGTATATACAATTTCACAAATAAAAATTTAAAAACTTTAATTTTTCATCTTTTGTTTTTAGCAAACATTTAATAAAATCTAAAACTAAAATTAAATTAATTTTAAGTAATTAATTGATATTTTTATTTTTTAATTCAGTTTATGTATTTTCATTTTATTTATTTGTATTATTAGTATTATTATCTTAATACATATACATGTTTTATTCTAATTTTATGAAAATTTTCTCCAAATAATAATTAATTTTCATGAAATTTTACTCTGGAGTGATAAGATTGATTAACACGTCAAATGAACATGAGTACCTTGTAACGACCCTGCTTAAATAGATGTATAGGATTATTAATTATAATTAATTTAATAATCTAACTATCCTAAAAGATTAGCTAAACAATAATTATTTCTTAAATAACATTAACTAATTAATTATTATTAATTAGTTATTCATGATTGTCAAGGATTAATTAATTATTAATTGACTCATTAATTAATTAAGTGAAGGATTAAAGGGGGGTTAATAAATTATTTTGTTAAATTAAGAGTTACGTACACAAAAAGGGATAAGATATTAATTCAAAGGAGTAAGACATTAAATATAGGATAAAATAATAAATAAAGGGGATAAGGGGCATTAACGACGAAACGATAAGATAAGGTAATAAATGGGTTAGGTAGGGAAGTAAATGAGGGGGAAGGAGGAATATGGAGGGGAAGGAGGTTTACGGGAGCGACATTCTACGGGAGATGGGGGATTGATTTTTGGGGATCTTGGATTTGCAGAGAGGAGTGAGATTGGATCAATTCAGGCACCGGGTTGCTGGAGGTTTTGGGCACAGGGACCAGGATATCCATACGATATCCTGGATCTAGGAAGTTACCTAGTTGGCACGGTGGAAGTAGGTTTTGGGCAATGTTTACACAGTGCAGCAGCGGTCAACAAGGCAAGCAAACAACCGATGGTTTAGCATCAGACCCAGGTATTTAAAATTGTGTATTTGTTTTATTTTGCTATAAAATTTTATTATTTATGGATAAATCTATATGCGAATGTGCTCAATTAAATAAATTTTTGAATTTTACTAATTTGCTCAATATAGAGGAATTATTGAACTTTACTTTTATGTTAGTAGAATTAATGGATGTTTAATTTATATGGCCACTACAAATGGTATCATAGTTCCATTGGAATGCCACCCTACGAATATTTGTATGGGAGGCCATGAAGAAGCCATTGAGTTGGGATAGACTAGAAGACAAAGTAACAGTTGGGCCAGAATTGATTCAAGAAATGGACAAACAGGTGATTCAGAATAGGCAGAGACTAAAGGAAGCATGGGATAGGCAGAAAAGATATGCGGATGCACACAGGACCGACCGAAGCTATGAAGTGGGAGACCAGGTTTTCATTCATATCAGGCCTAATAAGAGTACCATACAGTTCGGGAAGGGGACAAAGTTGTCACCCCGATTTATAGGACTATTCAGGATCCAAGAGAAAATTGGACCCGTTGCATATCGTCTCGTACTGCCACGCCACTTGAATAAAACTCATAATGTATTTCATGTATCTGTTTTACGTCATTATGTTGATGATGAATCACATAAACTAAATTGGAAGGAATTGTAGGTATCAGACGTGGGAACCCTCACGGTAGAACCGTTATGCATATTGGACCGTAGGGTCCGACATCTCAGGAACCGTCTAGTAGACCAAGTTAAGGTCCAATGGGAAAAGTATAGTTCAGGATCTGCTACTTGGGAAGATGCTGAGACCTTACGATGAGACTATCCCTCACTTTTTGGACCACCTCGAGAACATGTTTCTCGAAGGTTGGGTGTATGTAACACCACCTTTTGACTTAGATAGCCAGGATTACCTGAGGCCTATATACTTTATTTTCTAAGTCACAGTGAAACTATTAAGTGATACACTTAAACTTTAAAATTTATGAACTTTTATGAATGTTTAAATGTTATTTGATGATGATGTATATGATGCGTTCTAATACGTGCATGTAAATTTTATGAATGTTTAAATGTTATTGATGATGATGTATATGATGCGACACATTGTGAGAATGATGAATTTTATGAATGTTTAAAATACTATTAGAATGATGTTGGATATGATGAAATCTATTTGGGTAAATGACAATCTTATGAATGGGTGTCGAAATTGAATTATGGGATATTATGAGGTCTATTTCTAACTGGAAAACATTGATGTTAATTTATCGGTACAGGGAGACCAAATTGAAATGATGATGGTATGCAATTACATGATGATAATGCATAGAAATGTATGAGTTTGTGTTACGGACTAATCTGCAGGTTATGGGCTATGAAATAGCCAAAGGATAAAGATGATGAAAGTGGATATTATGACCACTAGCCATGAAACATTATGGTATGAATATTGTATGTGAAATTATATTGGTTTGGATGCATTGCTATGATATGTAATATTGTATGTGAAATTATATTGGTTTGGATGTACTGCTATGATATATATGTACTATAGTATGATTGTGGTACTGACACTGCCCAAAACCGAATAACGATGACAAACCCTCCAACAACACGTGGTGCCAATCGTATTCCATTGTAGGGTGTGTACCCTAGTCTTGTTAGGAGGGGCGGAGGTGATTCTTACACATTGTATCCTCGAACCCAAAGTCATGGGAGGATGGTGTTTGTTCACGCTCCCCAAGACGCAGGATGATGACTTTCTGTGATGCCCCGCTAGGGAAGCTATCGAGACAACTATTATCTCTCAGCTATCGGTTCCCATTTCTTGGAGTTAGGTCAATATAGTTGGATGCTCCAAGATAGTCTAGCAGAGTAAGGATAGGAAATGGAGATGGAAGCAGGTTAGGGAGGAAGAATGAGTAGCTTATAGTTGAGTTTTGGTATGGTGATCTGTCTCAGGGTGGAATTTGTACGTTTTCCTTCAAAAAAAAAAAAAAAAGAGAGAGAAATATGTATATATGAATATTCATAATTTCGTGAATCCAAACCATAGTTGTCTAAATAAAAATTTTGAAACGGATAATTGTAATTAAGGGATTTATCAAACAATTGATCAAGGTTGTCTTTAAGTAAAAGACTAGTCTTTTTGATTGGATCGGATGCATACATAAATTAATAATGGATGATAGTTTTGATTATTAGTACATGCACCTGACTTGTACGTACTAGCTACACATGTACTTTGTACATATACACTAGTATGTATGAGTTTTCTTGACTTACTTACTGATAATGTTGGTTACTTGTTATGAATGTGTGAACCATGTTTCTTGTCCTTTGTACCATAAGATACCTTAACTTCGGGACGAAGTTTCCTGAAGGGTGGGTGTATGTTACAACCCTGCTTAAATAGATGTATAGGATTATTAATTATAATTAATTTAATAATCTAACTGTCATAAAAGATTAGCTAAACAATAATTATTTCTTAAATAACATTAACTAATTAATTATTATTAATTAGTTATTCATGATTGTCAAGGATTAATTAATTATTAATTGACTCATTAATTAATTAAGTGAAGGATTAAAGGGGCCTTAATAAATTATTTTTTAAAATTAAGAGTTACGTACATGGAAAGGGATAAGATATTAATTCAAAGGGGTAAGACATTAAATATAGGATAAAATAATAAATAAAGGGGATAAGGGGCATTAACGACAAAAGGATAAGATAAGGTAATAAATGGGTTAGGTAGGGAAGTAAATGAGGGGGAAGTCGGTGAAGGAGGAATATGGAGGGGAAGGAGGTTTATGGGAGCGACATTCTACAGGAGATGGGGGATTCATTTTTGGGGCTCTTGGATTTGCAGAGAGGAGTGGAGTTTTGGAGTGGGATTGGATCAGTTCAGGCACCGAGTTGCTAGAGGTTTTGGGCACGGGGGCCAGGATATCCATATGATATCCTGGAGCTAGGAAGTTACCTAGTTGGCAGGGTGGAAGTAGATTTTGGGCAGTGTTTACACAGTGCAGCAGCGGTCAACAAGGAAAGCGAACAACCGGTGGTTTAGCATCAGACCCAGGTATTTAAAATTGTGTATTTGTTTTATTTTGCTATAAAATTTTATTATTTATGGATAAATCTATATGCGAATGTGTTGTGAATGTGCTCAATTAAAGAGATTTTTGAATTTTACTAATTTGTTCAATATAGATGAATTATTGAACTTTACTGTTATGTTAGTAGAATTAATGGATGTTTATTTTATATGGCCACTACATACCTGTATGAAGAAATAGATTACCTGCTTGAAGTTGAACATAATGCAAATATAGCCGCTAAACCTTGCAGAGGAGAGAGTCGTGCTTTGGGATTCTTAAAACTAGAATTTATATTTCTAGATCTATAAACGGAATTAGATTTACAAATGTTTGCAAATCCAATATTGTGTGAAGTCTGAACCACATGGGTATTAATTTAAGATGTTTGGCCATTCAAAACACTTGGATTCAACCACATCGAAATTGGGACTAGATATTTTTTTTATAGAATAATCGATGAATAAGAAGTTTGACCAGTCAACTTATTTTGTAATTTGTTTAGCTAGTAAGTGGAGAAAAAAATATTTTTCAATTTTTTTTAAGAGAAGTTTAAATTGGATGAATCAACATTTTCGGATTTTTCTGTTATTAGTATTTTTGGTTTGAAGTATAGTTATAATTAATTTGGATGGATGAAATTATTAATATTATATATTAAAATTGTATATATTAATGGTTGAAAATTAAGTACATTTAGCAGCCCTTTTTTATAAGGCTACAAAATTTTAAGAGTAAAATTTAATACTCAAAATTTTCATTAATCAAATAAAATTATAATTTTCAACAAAATTATTTTTAAAGTTTTAAATACACATATTTTGGAGGTATTAAAACCTATGGTAACTCACTGGTGCAGTTAAAAACTTATAATAACTCAGTTGTAAACTAATTGATGACAACCATTACTATTTGTTATAACTTAGTTGTCAACCTAGTGATAACAACCATTACAATTTTTTATAACTTAGTTGTCAACCAAGTGAGAATAACCAATACTCTTTGTTATCACTAAAAAAAACCTTTATATTAAGTAGGAATAAAACTTTTTACAACTCTAAGATTTTACCCATCTTCTTTTTATGAGGAGAGTTTTTCCAATGTTTCTAGCCAATAACTACACCCTTGTATCAATGAGCTACAATCTCGTTCTTCTTCAACTATTTCTCTCGTAGTTGTACCAAACATTCAAGGTGTAGAGTTGCAATTTTTTCATCTTCCATGACTTACAACCAAATGTATTTTTCTTATTTGAAACATTACTATACAACCATACAACTAGATTTGTGTTTTGTTTATTTTCTTCTCTCACACCTCCACCTAGTAGTTTAATAAATTGGAATTGCGTTCTTTGCAAGTTTTCCACCTATTTTATGAGTTGTATCATTTTCTTCCTTTATAAATTCTTCTCTCTCACCTTTTTTTTCACCATTTTTGTAATCACTTATCTCCATGTATGAATAAGAGAATGCCTTCATTTTTATATTCCCCTTTTTTACAAAACATGTATTTACTACCCAAGCCAACCATTACACAACATTACTGTAAGTTGTAGATTCTCATGTTCCAAGTGACCTCCTTATAAACCACATTCAACTACCAGCTTTATTTCTAAGTTGTATCCATGGTTCATTCACCTCATTTCATGTCTTTGATAATTTTTTGGTCTACCACCTCCATGATTCATCCACAAAACTAGTGGCATCTCTCTGTAGTGAGGATGATATATGAATTACCAAGGATATTCCACTTGAACAATTAGTAATAAAAAATCTTACAATATTTTCCAATATCTTATATTGCAGTATTTTACTTTTGATTTGAAATTTAATATTACTATCTAAGTGCACAAAATACTAAAATAAAGTAAAATCGAATTGAAAGAAGCTAAGAAAATAACACATCATCCACACAATGAACATAATATGTACCTCAGGAAAAGCCAATATGGAAAAAACCCATCTAGAAGGTGAGGCCTATGCTTTTCTCTTTTCTTCTGAGCCATGAAATGAAAATACAAAGAAAGTGCACTATGGAGTTGTCATGGCTACTGTGGCCTTTGTGGCCACTACTTCATCTATTATACTTCAATATCCCACTCTAAATTATTTTCTCTACCATTGAACAATACTAAAAAAAAAAAAAAAATGGAATCCCTTCCTTTCGTGCTCGTCGAGTGCTTAACATGGCCTAATAACCATAAAGGGTTAGGGTTTTTGTATTCCTCAAACCTTGATTAGGGTTTGAGTTTATGACCCTCTTTAGTCTTCTTGAAAGTCCAAATGTATGAGTGACGAGAGTTTACATGGAATCCACTAGGTGTCATGGTGGTTGATTGGATAAGTCAACTTGTAGCAGCAATAACTTCCTCATGTGAACGTTCACTGAGGTGATGTTTACATTTTTGAAAATATACCGATGTTTAGAACATAGTCAAGAGATTGTGAATTTTGTTCACAAATTTTTGAACCAGAAAACATAAAATGGCTCCAGAATTCTATGGATCCCAAATCACTAAAATAGATCCTTCCTCTAAATTGGGCCCTACGAGCAAATATCTCAAATTGTTTCCATCCATAAAGTACCAAAATAGATGAAATTTATATAGTGATTTATTTTAGATCATACCTCCCTATTTAGGATAATTTTCATCCCCCAAACCTTTTATCGAAGGAGGTGAGGAAATGTTCCCTCTACCATCTCCCTATAGTACCATTCGTCCTTTCCTATAAGTTTTCCTTTCAACCCAACCTGCCAAATTTTAAATTGCCCCATCTACTTGTTCAAGACTTGTTCTGTAAAACTATATCTTGAGCTAACACTACTTGAGCTTATGGAGACAAGTCCTCTATTTTTAATAGGACTTCCTCATCATCTTCCTAGTCCAATTAGGAATATTCCTAGTGTTTCAAACTTTCCAAATCCACTACTAAGTGAATGCAAATATATGGGGGTACACTAAGTTTGTAGGAATTATCACCCACCTTCTCCAACACTTCAAAAGGACCATATTGTAAAGCCTTGACATTATTATCAATACCATGAACAATTTCTTTGCTTAGATGTAGCCATATAATATCCCACCTTGAACATCTTATAAACTCCATGTTGATCATGCCAAGCCTTGAAATTTTCATGTGACTTCTTCAATATCTCATGTACTTGCAAATAGATATGCCTAATATGATCAGTGATTTTTTCATAATTCAATTCTTCTCCTATAGTTTATCCCCTCAATACTCCTTGTATTACATATATAAAATCTGATGGATAAGGTGGAAAACACCGAAAGAAAATTTTAAAAAGGGACTTACCAGTAGAAGTATGGACTTCTCTATCACAAGAGTGTTGAATGAATCTAATTTTCATCGCATGTCCTTGGATGCTTGTGATTCTAACCCATCAAAAGATGAATCAATTTCATTTTCACTACTTCTATCTATCCATTTGTATGTGGATGGAAATATATAGATCTCTTCAACTTGATGTCTGTGTTCTTCTAGAGAATAGTACAAAAGGCACTAAAAATATAGCATATCTATTTGAGATGATGCTCCTTAATATCCTAAAGTGCACCCAAACCTTTCCAAAGAAACTTTTCTTTCATCTTGTCCCTTAATGATTTTTTACAAGGAATGAGATTGCACATCTCGATAAACCTTTCAACTACCATAAATAACTAATCATGTCCCTTCCTAGTTATTGGAAAAACCCCCATGAAATCCACAGAGATGTTTTGTCATTGTCTAGTAGGTATAGGTAAGAGATGGTATAAATCTTTCTTCCTATTACTAGGTCTACTCATATGACAAAGTATGCATCCTCTAATCAACCAAGATACATATTCTTGCATTATATTCCAATAAACATACCTTTATAAGTTGGTAATTGTCTTCCCAAAACCAAAATACCCTAAAACTTTGGAGGTGTGATCCTGATCCAGATTATTTTAGGAATGATATGAAGGAAGAGATATAACAAAGATATAATAGAGAATGAAACAGATATATGGAAAGGAACACATTAATACAATAGATCTCATATTATATTATTGACTATCTCAAATAGAAAAGACTGTAAAATGCAAAAGCACACAAGATAGCTAGAATGGTGGTAGCTTATCTCTCAGAAGAGAGATCTGTCCACTACGCTCATTCGAAATAAGTTCTATACAATGATGCTCCAAATTTTTTTTTAACATAAATCATAAATGAGAAAACCCTAAACATTCAAAAACCTAACCCTAGGAGATGAAGCACCAAAAGTCATGTTGGCCCCGATGGGGTAAGTTAGTATATCAACTTGCCCAGGTTGTAACCTTTGTATACGATCTCTGTTTTAGATGCATGATAGCTCGTTTGAACGAATTATCCGAGAAATTCACATTTTTCATCACACTCTTGCTAACTCTCATAGTGTGACTATGGAGGGCCTAAAAAATGTTGTTTAGGGCCTCAAAATGGTCCCGAAAGTTTAGGACCCAAAAACCTAGAAAACAAAATGCCAAAATGGAAATTGGTTTTTGAGTCAGTGGAATAGGTGGGTGGCCACCGATATCCACCTGGATCATTCCTCCCCCATTAGGAAGGAATGGTCTCCATTGTGTCAAATGCATTAATTAGATGAGGAAAATTCTGTTGAACCTGACTTCTGGTGAGCCACTTGCCTTTATGAAGAAATTCCCATGCTTTCACAACCCGAGAGATTTTGATAGTCTGTTGGTGGGTTTGCTTTGTATTGGTGTCCATGATCTGATCAAATGTCACCTGTTTGATGTAGGAAGGATTGATTTTTTTAGGGGCCATCTACTCCTTCACATCTGAATTGTCCAAGAGAGGTGAAAAATATGGTCAGAGTTATAACATCCCCAGCCATCAACCCCATAGTCGGGAAAACACTACTACGCAGAACACACTTATACTTATATATATCATATGCATATTAAATCAAAATAAGACATTTAATATGGATTTACTTTTGTTTTACATAGTTAAACAACATTAACAACAATTCAAACTTGCAATGTATAGAATAATTCAATCAACAATAAACATCATCGCAAAGGAATACATGATGATATTGCAAGCATCACATACATGCATTTAAAAGTTGAATTTAAACACATGAATATAGTTATCTTTGAAACTGTAGTAATTCCACCAACCACATGCATACCTTCCATGAATATCCCAGCCTTATACCTCACTGCTCATCATGCTCAGTAGTGGGTCACCCCCGAGCTAGCACTAAGCTCCACCCAAGGTAAGGGAATCCTAGGATAGGCATAGGTTACAGGAAAACTACATAGAGTAATCGAAAGGATTCTCCCCAGAAGCCTTCTTACGCCCACTACTAACAGACTTTCATTTCCCATATGCCTGTTCCACCCGAGAGTATACACCTTCACAAGCACAGTCCATCGGTGCTTCACCTCCTTCTATGGGTCTCAACAACAGGCCAGATCAGGAACTCTCAGAGCTCCGTAGCTGGTGTTGGACTCTCTCTGGAAGAAAACCACTTCCCAGCAGACTCCATCACCTAAAGAGAGTTCCTCACAGGATTGAAAACCTACCTCTTCTACCATGAGCATGACAACCCAGTTCTTCTACCAGTTTCCAAATAAATTCCCACAAGTTTAGGATGACAGCAATGACAACAACTTTGTTAACTGACAGGTGATAGTAGCAACAGGAATATAGGACGTGGAAACAGAAAATTACAACAGGCCACTAAAATACAACACGGTTCAGGTAACACTTGTTTCTAGATTGCGTGACAAGAAATTCATGCAGAGGTTGAACACAGAATCAACGGTTCAGGCAGAGGATGTATCAACTTCTCAATAAAACCTCACAAGCATCTGGTTTCGGAGCTGTGTGAGGCTTACAGAACTCAGACACAAAGATCCCTTGGTTCAGAAAACTCACGGTGGAATGGAGGTCCAACCCCCTCCATGACTCAATTCCTTGGTTAAATTTTATGTGCATGGTCCGATACATGTCGCCCATGAAGCTACATGCATTCCATCAACATGTGTTTCCCTTTGCGCATGTTCCCCTTTCCAGGGACTTAGGATAAAAACATAAATCCCACATGGTTTTGGAATAATAATAAAATATTATTCTTAAGGACTTAAGATCTTAAGCTTATCCCCTCTCCCAACCTTTCATCCCCCGCTCCCTTACCTAGACTTGTGGAAGATTATTCCCCCATAACTCATTTATCGTGGTCAGTCCACACACAGAGATGTAATTATATTAATAATGTGCATCATTACATGTGCAAAATCAGGATCTTGGCCTTCAACACTTAAGCTCTCTCTCCTAATAAACGAATAAGCCCACCAGCTTATATTAACTTGTCTCACCAGCCTATAAAACATACTTTCAATTCATAATACAATTGGGGCACGTCCTTGGGGCTATTACAATCCCATCTCCTTATTTTTGCACTATCCTCAGTGCAACTCTTTACACAGCATCAACAAGATTTCCAAAATCTTCAAAAAGGTGTGGGTATTCCACCCACATAGAATCCTCATTATCCCATGTCACGTCCTTAGGATCGTACCAGGTCCACTGGACCTTTACAAGCCATATGGCTCGATTCCAAAGCTATTTTCTTTTCCGGTCCAATATGCGCGCAAGATGCACTTGCAGGACACGTTCTTACTCCACATGAATCACATTTCAATCAATTACATGATTAGAATCATGTATATATTTATTAAGAAATGAAACATGAAACACATTATGCACAGTCCTGGATGTAGGTAATGGAAGAATATATGCAACTGGCCCAATCCTTTCTAGGATTTCAAATGGCCCACAAAATTTGGCTGCCAACTTAGCGTAGTTTCCCAGCTTTAGGGAACTTCTATTAGCTTATACTTTCAGGAAAAAATGGTCACCCACTTTAAATTCTTTGTGGGTTCTATTCTTATCAGCATAACTCTTCTTCCTATCTTGGGCAGCTTTCAAATTCTGCTTAATTTTTAGCATTTGACCTTCCATTTCCTTGAGCAACTCTAGCCCAACTACTACTCTATCAGTTGGGTTATCCCAACTTACAAGAGTGTTTCACTTTCTGCCATAAAGTACTTCAAATGGGCTCATTTTCAATGATGCTTGATACCCATTGTTGTAGGTGAATTCTACCAAATGTAGGTAGTCTTCCCATTTCGATGGTTTTTCCATCACATACATCATTAGTATGTCTTATGTTACTATGTTTATCCTCTCTGTCTGTCCAGAAGACTCAGGATGATAAGTTGTACTGAAATTCAGATTCGTTCTGAATCACTTGAACAACCCCTTCCAAAAATTAGAGGTAAATTTTGGGTTTCTGTCAGACACAATTGTCTTGGGAATTCCATGCAATCGTACTACTTCCCTCATAAAGATATCAACAACATTTGTTGCCTTGTAAGTGGTCTTTAACGGAATGAAATGGGCAACTTTCGTAATATTGTCCACCACCACCATAATGGAATCATGCTGCTTTCCTGTTCTGGGCAATCCCTGATGAAGTCCATTGTCACTACCTTCCACTTCCACTCAGGAATGGGTAAAGGTTGCAGCAACCCTGCTGGGTTCCTGTGCTCAGATTTAACCTTCTAACATTCCATACATCTGGCGATGTATTCAATGATCTCTTTCTTCATACTTGGCCAAAAGTAATGGCTCTTGATTGCTGCCACAGTCTTCTGATATACAGGGTGCCCTGCATAAGGAACATTGTCCATTTCACACAAAATCATAAGTTTCATGTCGTGTACATTAGGTACATAAACTCGGTTTTTGTACAGGAGTGTTCCATCAGCTCCAATCTTATAATATTCCACTCCTTGTAGCGTCTTACCTTGTTGTAGATTCGCTACCAATTCCTTGCACTGCAATTCTATGCTTGCAACTTCCAAAAATATTCTCTTATATCAGTTCAGTACATGCTAATGGTTGTAGAATGTAATTTGTGTACTCTCTTTATGATTTAATTAACCACTTTATTCTACTTCCCTTTGATATGTTGGATATCAAAATCGTACTCACACAGAAACTCCAACCACCTACTCTGCCTAACATTTAAGGTTGGCTAGTCAAACAAATACTTCAAACCGTTATGGTTTGTTTTCAATTTGAACCTCCTTCCCATGAGGTAATGTCTCCATTTCCTCAGAGCGTGAATGATGGCATCCAACTCCAAATCATGAGTTGCGTAATTCCTTTCATGCTCTTTCAATTTTCTGGATTCATAACAAATTACAAATCCATTTTGACTGAGGACTCCTCTCAGTCCTTCTTTGCATGCATATGTGCATACCATGAAATATTCATTTGGATCTGTGATCCTCAGTATTGGAGCTCTGGTTAATAGTTGCTTCAATTGTTGGAAGCTTCTCTCACAATCCTCTGTCCATAGAAACGTCTTCTCCTTCCTTTGCAAAGAAGTGATAGGGTGAGCTATTCTCGAGAATCCTATGATAAACCTTCTATAATAACCAGCTAGAACCATAAAATATCTGAATTCTGTCACGTTCTTTGGTTCTAAACATTCTCTGATGGCCTCAATATTCTCATGATATATAACTATCCCATCCTTCGAGATAATATTCCCCAAGTAATGGATCTATTCCTGATAAAATGAGAATTTGCTCAACTTGGCATACAGATGGTGCTCTCTTAGCACTTGCAACACCATCCCCAGGTGTTGTTCATGCTCTTCCTCTGAATTGGAATACACCAGAATGTCATCTAGGAATACTATGACAAACTTGTCTAGATAGTCCCTGAATACACAATTCATCAAGCACATAAAAACAACAGGTGCGTTCAACAGCCCAAATGACACCACTGTGAACTCATAATGACCATACCTTGTTCTAAAGGTAGTCTTGCTGATGTCTTCATCCTTTATTCTTACCTGGTTATATCTCGATCTGAGATCTATCTTCAAAAATATCTTCGCATCCTTCAACTGATCGAAGAGGTCATCAATCCTCGGTAGAGGATACTTGTTCTTAACAGTTACTTTGTTTAACTATCTGAATTCAATACACAGCCTCAACGTTCCATCCTTATTCTTCACGAATAGGAGCGGGGCACCCCAAGGTGACATGTTTGGGCATATGTACCCCTTATTCATAAGCTCTTCAAGCTGCAATTGCAACTCTCTCAGCACTGGCGTACTCATTCTATAAGGATCTTTAGACACTAGAGCTACTCCAGGAATTAAGTTTACAGAAAATTCAATATCTCTCTTCGGAGGTAGTCCAGGTACATCCTAAAATACATCTTCAAACTATTTTAGTACCGCATGGTATCCAATATTTGAGACCTCATCCTTATATGCTTCCTCCATATGCATTGCAAATAATTGACAGCCTTTCCTGAAGAACTTCTTCAACTACATTGTTGAGATTTCTCTAACAACAACAACTCTAGGAATTCCTTGGACTATTTTCCCATTTCCTTCCTCATCTAGGAAAGTTAATGCATTGCTATGACGGTCCAGGATGGCATGGTGTTGGTCCAACCAGTCCATACAAATTAAACATCCATAAGAGCCTAAAGGAAGAATGTTCAATTCATCCTTTGTGCTCAGTCCATTCATGTCCATTGGACATGATTTAACTAACTCAGTGAATTTTCTCTTGGTTCCTGTAGCCAACTGCACTAACCAAGACTTTTCATGGTTGCTTCTTGATAAATGCAAACTTTCCACCACTCTAGGATCTATATAACTATGGCTAGCCCCTGAATCAATTAAACCACTAAATGGTCAGTTGTTAATCATACCTTCCACTTCAATCATGTGTGACTGAAATTCATCTTGCTGTTGTCCAGGGCTGCATAGATCCTTGGAATTATACTTCCCATGTCCTCCATTGTTTCAGCCTGTTGTACATTATGGATAGCTCTCACTTTTTCATTTTTGTGGGGACAATCTCTATACTTATGGTTCCCCTGATAGCTCCAACATTGAATGGGAATCTGTCTTGGCCTTTGTTCCCCCACTTCAGCCATTCTCGGCTCTCTAAATGATGGTTTTCCTTGAGGACTATTTTTGAAAAAGGGAGGCTTGTTTCTCTTCTGCCTCATCTCTTTCTTAAACTTCCTCTGGTTGTCCCAAGCCTTCCAAAAGGTAGGATTTTCTCTTTGTTTCTCATATAATCATTTCTCCCTCCTTATCATTTCTTCCATGGTCTTAGGGTCATCATACTGAATCTTGTCACCAATAAAAGGTGGCAATCCACTTAGATACCTCTGAATCTTGACAGTCTCTTCCTTGTTGAACATAACATACTTCAACAGTTCCAGAAATCTTTGTTCATATTCATCAATGGTCATACTGCCCAGTTTGAGTTCAAAGAACTCTTTCATCTTCCTGTCATGATATATTTTAGTCAAATATTTCTTCTCGAAATACCTCTTGAATTCCTTCCAAGTGATATATTTCTCTCTAATGTGTTGCACCTGCACAAGTTGATCCCACCACATGGATTCTTTTCCCTTGAGTTGATACGTCGTAATCCTTCCTTCTGCATGAGAGGAATAATTTTTTAGTTGGAAGTACTTCCTCATGCCTAGCAGCCATGTCTCGTCATCTTCCTCCTTCTGGTGTTCTCCATCAAACGTGGGAGGCTTAATATTATTCATTACCCCTTTCAGTTCATCCACTCCAGACCTCCTATGCTTCTTGGTAGGAGATGGAATTGAACTACTGCATCCTTCCTTACTGGAATGCTTTGGGGAGCGATGATGATGTCTGCTAACACTCCTCGATCTTCTTTTCCTCTGAGGGGTCCTGTGACTCCCTCTTTTTCTTGAGTCACTCTCTTTTTCCAATTTCTTTTCTATTCTTTCTAGATTCTTCAACAACTTTAGGTTGAATTCACCTTGTTTATCCTAAGTTTATCTGAGATTTTTTCTATCTGTTTGGCGAATTTGGGCATCTTTCTGCAATTTTTCAATGATTTTCATCATATGCCCTTCTTTATCTATCTCTTCTCTATGGCCATTGGAGTTTGATCCTTCAACTCCCAAATGAACATCCATCCCTTTAGCTTCGTTCTCTAAACTGGAAGCATTCTGTGCTTTCCCCATTTCTTTTTCCTCTATGGAAACTCTAAATGGTTCTGGCCCTCATTAAACTTCTGCAAACACAATGTGCAGACAACCAGAATTTGTCAGGTCATATCTCCTTAACAAATTCCACACATTCAAAACCAATCCGATTTAAGAAAATGTTTCGATTTCATGAATTTTTCGAGCTCTGCTCGTCTCTGTAACTTTCAGGTGATAGCCTCCTCTTTATTAGTCCCTAACCCATGTGATCATGGGTCGTGACCAAATTCTAGACTATTAGGGCGCTTTTCGACTTCGCGTTTCGGGCAGTTTTAAAATGTAACACCATTATCCCTTGAGTTTCAATTACCAAACTCGCGACATCGAGTGGATCAACGGTCCACGTTTACCCAAAATCGAATGGTTGGAACCCACTGTGGTCTTTCTGTCATCAAATTTCTCAGGACTTCAGGACTCAAAGTTTCAGGACTTCGCACCTCAGGAGTTCCCAAACCCGCTTCCTCCCAATCTTCCAACATCCGAAATTTCAATTTACTTTACCCCCTTCAGGACCACTTATTATAGATATCATTGCCTAAACCAGTGGCATATGGTAGGTCTAGGAAGGTCCACGTCACCCTCGGTGATGTCATCGGGTCCCACCACGTTCACTTTTCTTTTCAGGAGTTCAGGTTTCGGAAGTTTGTGCACCAACACATCTCGCTTTTCCCGATAGCCGAAATCACGAAATTGCAACTTACTTTCTACTTGATCCAATGGTCAAGTTATTTCCTTGCGATCTACGATGTAGATCATTTCGGGACGTCATAGTTTCGGGCATCGAAAATTTGTGCATCAACACATCTCACTTTTCTCGATAGTTGAATCTCCAAAAGGATTCTAGGATAACTCTCATGTACCTTCTCTAGATCTAACGGTCGTGAGGGATCTCCCTTCCTCCCGATCAGATCCAACAGCTCCAACACTTCATGCATTGAGCTCTTCCTCTCTCTCTTGGTGGTCAAATACCACATCGACTACGGTTTTATAATACTTCTACACCTCTTAAGCTTTGTAACCTAGCCAAGTAACTCCTTGGCACTCAAGGACATTATAGGGTACGAAATTGGTTCTTCCAAACACAATTTCCACCTGAAACTTCAGGTGCAATGACCACTTATCCAGCCCATCCAGGCTTAGTGTTGAAACCTTGGCTCTGATACCATATTGTAACGTCCTCGGCCCTCAACCCCACGACCGGGAAAATGCTACTACACAGAACACACTTATACTTATATATATATATATATAAGTATTAAATCATGCATATTAAATCAAAATAAGACATTTAATATGGATTTACTGATGTTTTACACACTTAAACAACATTAACAACAATTCAAACTTGCAACGTACACAATAATTCAATCAACAGTAAACATCATCGCAACGGAATACATGATAATATTGCAAGCATCACAGACATGCATTTAAAAGTTGAATTTAAACACATGCATTTACTTATCTTTGAAACTGTAGTAATTCCACCAACCATGTGCAGACCTTCCACAAACCTCCCATCCTTAGAGCTCACTGCTCATCACACTCAGCAGTGGGTCACCCCCCAGATGGGACTAGGCTCCACCCAAGGTAAGGGAATCCTAGGCTAGGCTGAGGTTACAGGAAAACTACATAGAGCAACCGGAAGGATTCTCTCGAGGAGCCTTCTTACGCCCACTAGTAATGGAATCACATTCCCCACATGCCTATTCCACTTGGGAGTATACACCTTCACAAGAACATTCCATCGGTGCTTCACCTCCTTCTCTGCGTCTCAACAACAGGCCAGATTAGGAAATCGCAGAGCTCCGTAGATGGTGTTGGACTCTCTCTGGGAGAAAACCACTTCACAACAGACTCCATCACCTGGAGAGAGTTGATCACAGGCCTGACAACCTGCCTCTTCTACCACGAGCCTGAAAACCCAGTTCTTCTACCAGTTTCCAAATCAATTCCCGCAAGTTCAGGATGACAGCAACGACAATAGCTTGGGTTAACTGACAGGTGATAGAAACAACAGGAATACAGGGTGTGGAAACAGAAAACAACAACAGGTCACTAAAATACAGAATGGCTCAGGTAACGCCCGTTTATAGGATGTGTGACAAGAAATTCACGTAGAGGTCTAACACAGACTCAATAGTTCGGACAGAGGATGTATCGCCTCCTCAAGAAAACCTCACGGGCCTCTAGTTTCGGATCTATGTGAGGCTTATAGAACTCAGACGTAGAGATCCTTTGGTTCAGACAACTCACGATAGAATGGAGGTCCAACCCGCTCCACGACTCAATTCCTTGGTTAAATTGAATGTGCCTGGGCTGACACATGTTTCCCATGAAGCTTCATGCGTTCCATCAGCATGTGTTTCCCTTTGCGCACGTTCCCCTTTCCAGGGACTTTGGATAAAAACATAAATCTCACATGGTTTTGGAATAATAATAAAATATTATTCTTAAGGACTTAAGCTCTCAATATTATCCCCTCTCCCAACTTTTCATCCCCCTCTCTCTTACCCATACTTGTGGAAGCTTAGCCCCCCATCACTCATTCATCGTGGTCGGTCCACACGCAGAGATGTAATTATATTAATAATGTGCATGATTACATGTAAAAAATCAGGGTCTTGGCCTTCAACACTTAGGCTCTTTGGCCTAATAAATGTATAATCCCACCAACTTGTATTGACTTGGCTCACCAACCTATAAAACATACTTGCAATTCATAATACAATTGGGGCATGTCCTTGGGGATATTACAAGAGCATTTCCACATTAAATATCGGGTGCAATCCAAGGAAAAGAGGAATACTTAATTAAAAATCATTCTCACCCACAACCTTGGTGATGGTGTAAGGCCCATATTAGAGTCAGTTCATCTTCCGATGGGGTCATGTGAGGCACACATTCTACAAATGAAACCAGACCTTATCTCCCACCTAAAATTTGTGTGGTACACGATGTTAATCGTGGAACTGCTTGTACTTGGAATTGGATTTCTACACAATATCATGAACTTGTTGTTGGATGTGCTTGATGCGCTAAAATATTTTGTCTTTCTAATCAACCTTTGTGTGAGCATGGGAGGACTCTTCCTATGCGGCAACAATGGGCATAACTACATCAATGGTGACCAATGGTTGGAACCCCAAGCACACCTAAAAAGGAATGTGGCCAATAGAGATATGGAGGGCACTTTTGTAGCTATGTTGAACATAAGGAAGACCTTCATCCCATGTGAGTGGATGTTTAGAATTATACATTTGCATAATATGGACAATCATCCTGTTGACTACCTTTGTTTTTCCATCATTCTATCGATGGAAGGTAGTCGATTTAGTTATCTTGGTGTCCATCATAAAAAATAGGTTGGACCAAAAGGTGCTCAGGAACCTACTCTCTCGATGAAAGATAATAGTTTGTGGGAGCCCAAAATGTACCCAAACATGTGTGAAGAAGAGCTTGGTGGTGGCCTTTAATGTGATTTTCTTCTTGCAGAGTGCCAAAATTTCCATCTTAGAGAATCAATCGACGACCACAAAGACACAATCATTCCCATTCTTGGTTGAAAGCATGTCATACATGTAGTCCATGGAGATGGACTCCCAAGGCCTATCTAGAGTGGGAAGAGGGGTGTATATCCCTTGTTTCTTGATGGCGGGCTTGGAAATGGAACAAGTGGTGCAGGATGTGATGTAATTGTGAACATTTTTTTGAAGCTTAGGCCAATAAAAATTCTTATGCAATACTACCACTATCTTTTCTACTCCATAATTCCCGCTTCGTGGTTGTATTGAGCTTCACAGATCATATTGTCACGCTCGCTTGAAGGAACATAGAGGTGGCTCAAATAACATAATAATCCATCCTGGAGATGAAAGTTTGGAATTAATTTTCCTACATTCAATGTCTAATAGGGAATAGAAAATTCAGATTTATTATTGTATAATTGTATCCATCCAGATGTCTCATGTCCACATGAGTTGATAATTGTGGTTATGGCTACCACCGAGGGTCGACTGAGGAAATATGAGACATGGTTGGTGATACCCTTCTTGTACTTCATATTCAACTGCAATTGTTGTAGGTACATGGACCACTTCTGATGGCGGTAATTTTTTAACTTTCCTTATGTCTTCATGAATTTTAGAGGCCTGTGATCAATGTGGATGATCGTTTCTTTCCCAGAATGTAATGCTTCCACTGTAGACATGCCTGCAAAATGGAGTACATCTCTTTGTCATAGGTGGGGTATATTCAAATAACATCAAATAGAGTTTCACTGCGATAGGATACCGGATGCCCATGCTGAGTGAGGACTGCAACGATAGCATAATCTGAAGCATCTATCTCAATCTCAAATGGTCATTGTAGGTCTGGAAAAATGAGTAGTGGTGTTGAGGAGAGGTGAGATTTCAGATCCTTAAATGCCTTCTATTAGGGTGTGGACCACACAAACTTGGCCTTTGCACCACCCTTGGTCACTTGGCTTAGGGCCTAAGCAATATGAGAAAACCCCATCACAAACCGTCGGTAGAAGTTAGCAAGCCCCGAGAAGCTACAGAGTTTTTTTTGTTTATTTATATTATTTATATTATACATTATGATATAAACCATACATGTACTTACCTTATAAATTTTAATTTATATAATTTTCTTTTAATTTATTTATATTATTATATTTTATTTATATATATTTTTTAATTTTACTTTAATTTATATATTGTTTTATTTATTTATTTATATATTGTTCTATTTTATTTTAAGAGACAAGCTAACATTGTTTCCTATCAATAAAGGTATTATTTTGTTGTTGAGGTTTCATATATTGTGTTGTTTCGTTGTTATTTTCTTCAACATTTCTATTTTATATTATTATAATAGATCTAGTGCCTTAGAAAAATATTGTTATCATTGTAAGGTTAGAGTGAATATTATGTATTCATCAAAATTAATAATAGTAGTACCTATGTACTTTTTATTTATCAAATCCCTAATTTTTTTACATGGTTGTCTTTCTTAATCCTACATTAATAAGAGAAAGAAACATAAATAGTAGTAAGTTCTCTTATTTTGTTATTGCTTCCTAGTGTTTTTTTATGTATCTATTCACTTTTAATAATTATAATATGATTTCTTTCATTTACATTCAATTCATGTTCCTTGTTTTATTTCATGAATTTCTTATATAGAAGGAATTTCATATAGTAATTCAACCTAATTTGAAATTGTATTTTTTATTAGTTCATGTAAATTTTCTCTTCTATCTTTTATTCTTTTGCAAAAGAATACTAGTTAACTCTTGAAATGGAAAATGTATATTTTTTTTACAAAAGGATACTAGTCAACTCCTCAAAATGAAAATGTATGTTCAACTATTCAATTCTTTTAATATGTAAAATTTGATATTTTCTTTACTATGAATTTGATCCCTCTACACTTTCAATAAATCCATAATTAAAATGGATGTAAATTCATTTATCAATATCTTTTAAATTTTAAGTTGACTTATATTCATGTTACTATTTTATTATTTTGTGAAACACCTTAGAGATAGATAGTGGTTGTATAATCTCCCTCCAATAAAAATATAAAATTTTAGAGTTTGGATGTATAAAATTTCACAAATAAAAATATAAAAACTTAAAATTTTCACCTATTTCTGGTAAACCTTTAATAAAATCCAAAATTAAAATTAATCTAAAGTAATTAATTAATATATTTTTAAATTTATTTAAATTTATATATTTTTCTTTTTATTTATTGATATTATTATCTTACAACATATACATATAAGTGTAATTTTTAATTTTACTTTAATTTATATTGTTTTATTTATTTATTTTATTATGATACAACCCATATACATACTTACCTTTTATATATATATATATATATATATATATATATATATAAATTTTACTTAATTTATATATTGTTTTAGTTATTTATATTATTATGATACAATTCATACATGCTTTATAAAAGGATTTTCTAATAAATAAATAATGGTTTATATTTCAATTTAACTTACAACACAATCCAAATTTCTGGTTTTTGAACAATAGGAGTAGCTTTTATAAAGTAATTTTGGTTAAGAATGTAGAAAGCAATTTTAACGGTGAAAATTAACTTTGATTTGGCTTGTTATTTTGAGGTTAAGAAAAAATACCTATATAATAATTATTAAAAACATTGTTAACATGCTAGAGGGAATATCCTCGCCCAAATAATAATTAATTTTTATGAGATTTTACTCTAAATAATAATTAATTTTCATTAGATTTTACTAAAATGCTAAGATTGCTTTTGTAACTTTGCTGCAACTAACCATGTAAATTTTACAACAAAAGTAACAACACACTAAGTCAAGTTGACTCTTATGAGAAATTTAAGACAAAATTAACATCACATTAGGTCTGATCACAATAACAGAAAAATGGATGGATTTTTAATGTGGAGAGACGTGTGAATGCAGGGAACCCCTTCTACACATACACATGTATGTGATCAAGCCAATACAACACATTTCAAATAAAATATAATAAACAACCGGAAGAAATAATAATACTGAACTCTCTTGGGGGAGGAAGTGCTGCTGGAAGCATTCAAATGTCAGAGTTGGATCCAATCTCCTAGTTCTGCCTGGAATCGTGTAGTCCTCTTCTTCATGGGGTCTTTGGAATCCAAAGGCAAGGCACTGTACTTATCCTTCCACACATTCTCCATTTTCCCGATTTCTTACTTATCCTTAAAATAACCACTTTCAGTTTTCTCTTTAGTTTTCTGATTTTGATTTTCATTCTGAGGTATGATAAGTGGTTGTGAAGTATCTTATTGCGTGGTCGTGGTTGTGGAGACGACCTCACGTTGTCAAGCAAAGCAGTGCTTACGCTCATGTGTTAGAAGACGTACACCTTCTGTTACTTCTTTTGAGCTCTGCCTCAATTCTTCCACTCCTTGTCTCATCATTTGCTTCTTATGGTCCTGTTCTTCTCCTTCTACTGCTTCCCACTTTCCACATGATGCGTTTCTTTCATCAGGAGGATGAGGTTTATGATCAACACAGCTTTTGTCCAGAATACCATATAACTGCTGGCTTGCAGTATCCAAACTTTTCCATTCTTTGAGTAGAAACTTATTCATCAACCTAATCATCTCTTCATTTACAACCTTCTGCAAACTCATGAATGAAGCAGACCATAACAATTGTGAAGGCACTTGCACCTCCACCAATGCCCTTTCTTGAACCCTCTCCTGATCCCCTGATAAACTTTATAGAGAACAGTAAATTACACTGCATATGAATATAATCATTGCCTTCACCACTGACATAGAACAGTAAATTACACTGCATATGAATATAATCATTGCCTTCACCACTGACATAGACCTCAGAAAGATAGACTTGCCCTCACCCTTACCCAGCCTAGAAGACCCCCTCCACCCCATCTGCAACTCTAGATCTGTACTCAGACCCTGCAATATACCCAGATGATCGTCCATTCTTTTCTTCTTAAAACCCAGATTTGTCCCTGTAATCCATTCTTGAAGGGAAATCTTGGCCTTACATAAATTATCTTGCTGGGCAACACTGCTCGACAAGTCTAAGAGACTGCAAACGGATCGAATTAATATGAGCTGATTGTGGTCAAGCATCGAAATATCTGCACTAAGCCCATTACACACATCAAGAAGTTTGATAGAGTCGTTCAGGTATTCAGTAGTCCATCGCTCTCTAACTCCTCCTCCTCGAATCTCTAGTTCACCAATAAGGATTTTCAAATCCTCGTAGGTCTTTGATAAAACCTCCATAGCTTGTCGAATCCATGTCAAATTCAGAAAATCTAAATTCTTGGGCTTCAATTCCTCCAGTCTCTCTGATAAAGTTTTCTCAAACGAATTCGCCAATTCCCTGGACCTTGGCCTTGAATGCAGAAAATGAGAAAACGGCTGGACAAGATAATAGCTGAAACGGAAATTACTATCGCCATCGCCAACCTCCCGACGCATGCTGCTACCCATTGAAAACAGGACGACAAATCTCGATCTAATGCCGTGCTACGGGACTAAAATTCGGCTGGATCTGAATTCAATTCGAATATTCAATACTTATTTATGCTTGAATCTGCATAACAAAACATCTCATCAGACCCTATTACTGTTACAAGTTCATTCTTTGAAACTTAGATCTCGTATATGCAAACATCTTCTGATCACCCTTAGATCTCGTATATGCAAACATAATCTGATCAGTTTATCTCTAGAAGACCTACACATCTGAAATCATTAAGATTTTTAACTGCAACGCTGTATGGAAATTTCGAATTTATTTAAGGTAACATGAAATTTAACACACCAATTTGCACATTCTGAGATCATCTAGATCTTCTTCTCGTTTTGGATTTAACACACAAGATGCGAACATTAATACCTGTATGAAGAAATACATTAACACACACCAAACGAACATCAATACCTGTGTGAAGAAATGGATTACCTGTGTGAAGAAATAGATTACCTGCTTGAAGTTTAATATAATGCAAATATACCCCGGATGGGGTGACACATAGTAATGGCGAGGTACGTGGCGATGAGGTGAGGGAGGCCATTTATATCGGCTCTCACCACACATTCTGCAATTGATGAAGTGCACCTTCTCTGTACGCCTCTGCTCTCCGATGAGGCCTTGCACGAGCGATCACTGTCCGGTTAGCCAGAGCATTAAGCTCTCGGCTTTAATTGCTCTAACCACGATTTATTCCCCTAACTGCTTTACTAGAAGTTCTAATGTGCCCCATAAGCCTCCCGAACAGCGGGATTGCAGCAGCGTTCTCGGCGTGTTGGCACTGAACTTTGCTCTTGCCATGCCGAGGGCGAGAGGGAGGCCCTGTAGGGGAGCCGGCTGGTATGCAGCCGACTCCAGAAGGAAGAGACACTGGAATTTTAAACGAGCTGTGATCTTAGCCAGGCAGAGGCGACGTCGGGCGATTACAGCAGCGAGCTCACCCGCCAGAACCATTGTGGAAGAAGAAGATCCGAGTATTGAGGTCCCACCGGACTTCTCGGAGAGCAAGATGTTCACTGTCCCCGACAATTGGGACCCCCCGACTTGTTTTGTTGACTCAGAGGCACTACTCCGCTCGGGAAACACCTCAGGCCCCTGCGCAGCACCCTGTTTGATCGAGGAGGAGCCACAGGAAGAAACCATGGAATTGCAAGAAAACAAGGAACCGCTAGGATGACTGGAAAAGGACGACAAGCCGCAGAAGCCGGCCTCGCCACCTCTCTTGCACCCGGAGCATCTACAGTTAATATTTGAGGTATGAAGCCTGGTCGACGTTCAAATTTTCTGAGCAATCTGCGTTAGCCAACCCCTGGACATGCTCTATGCGGCCTATTCCAGCGCCACCCCTAAGCGCCAATGCCCAACTTGTGCATAGCAGTATGTCATTCCAGCCAGCGAGGGAGAAGCGAAGACGCTCACGAGAACGTCGGACAATAGGTCTTTTTGTCTGCATGTTTTTCTATTTGTCTTCTCTAGTTGTTTACCAGGACTGTAACTCTCTAGTTGATAGCTTGGATAGCACTAAAATGTTGTTAATCATGAATACACTCCCTGGTTTCCTACGGGCAGGGTGGTGCAACAATTTCCTTGTTTTTTTGCATGCTACTGAGAAAACCCAGCTGTCCTGGTTCCCTACACAGGAAGGACAGCCGGCGTCCATGTGTCATAAATACTCTTTTTTTGAAGCTATAATATAATAGGATCTACCCTTTTATTTAAAAAAATATATATAATGCAAATATAACGGATAAACCTTGCAGAGGAGAGGGTCGTGCTTTGCGATTCCTAAAACCAGAATTTATATTTCTAGATCTATAGTTCCTTTCGATATAAACGGAATTAGATTTACAAATGTTTGCAAATCCAATATTGTGTGAAGTCTGAACCACATGGGAAGTTAGTAATTTAATATGTTTGGCCATTCAAAACACTTGAATTCAACCTCATGGACATTGGAACTAGATACTTTTTATAGAATAAACGATGAATCAGAAGTTTGACCATTCAACTTATTTTGTGATTTGTTTAGTTACTAATAGAAGAAAATTATTTTTTTTTTGTTTTTTTTTGTTTTTTAATAGTTTAAACAGGATGAATTAGCATTTTCTTGTGATTAGTATTTTTGGTTTGAAATATCGTTAAAACTAATTTGGATAAAAAAATTATTAATATTATATTAAAATAGTATATATTAATTTATTTTTTTAATTAAAAATTGTCTTATAAATGTAATTTTAGTAAAAATTGTTTTATGAATGAAAATTGGAAATGTTGAAAGTTCAGTGTATTTAGCTGCACTCTGTTACATGGTTCAAAAATTTTAAGGATAAAATTTCATACTCAAAATTTCCATTAATCAAATAAAACTATAATTTTCAACAAAATTTTTATTAAAATTTTAAATACACACATATATTTAGGAGGTATCAAAATCTATAGTAGTTCACTTGTGTGGCTAAAACTTATCATAACTTAATTGTCAATTAAATGATCACAACCATTACTATTTGTTATAACTCAATTGTCAACGGAGTGAGGATAACCAATACTCTTTTTTATAACTCAGTTCTCAAGGAAGTGCTGACAACCATTACTCTCATAACGAATACTCTTTGTTATAACTCAATTGTCAAGCTAGTGACGACACTCCATTAACCTTGCTATCTGGGTGAGAACAACCATTACTCTTTTCTATGTGCGAACTAGTGATGACAACAATTACCCTTTGCTATCCTGGTGAGAACAACCATTACTCTTTGCTATGAATGAATATGTGTTTTTAGATAGCATTTAACCTAAATCTCATACATAAAACTAAATAATACTTTCAAATATAATTTAACCTCTTATATATATTCATATATTTCCTTATTTTTTAAATACAATAAAAATTTCATCATAATTAAAAAATAATAATAATAATAATTTTAGAACTATAGAAAATTTGTATTTAATTCAAGAATATAAAATTGTTGTAAAATTTCATCATCATTAAAAAAAAAACAGAAAATAGTTGAACCTTAAAAAAAAAGTGTATATTGAAAAGGAATAAACTTAATACATTAGATAATTTTACCCATATTCTTTTCTTGCCAAATATTTTACCCAAATTATTTACTCATAATTGATGTTCCCCACTCTATGTCTTAGAACCCAAAAATCCACTCAGATCTATTTTCTTGACTATTTGACTATGATGTCAAATAATGAAATTCTTTATTACCTTACTATTTTTTGTAACTTTCTCACTTTCATCTACTTCTTCTATGCTCATTATTTCAAAAGTTTCTTTCTTTCTTCTTTCAATGCCACAATTTTACGAAGCACTTGCTCTTACAATTGTCTAATCTAGTTCAAGGAACCCTTGTATTAAATGACCTACAAGCTCATTCTTATTCAACTAATTCTTTTTTAGTTCTACTAAGCATTCAAGGTATATAATTTCATTTTTTCATCTCCCGTGACTTACAACCTCATGTCCTTTTTTTCTTTGAAACATTACTACACAACCATACAACTAGATTTGTATTTTGTGTTTTTTTGCAAGTTTTCCACGTCTTTTATTAGTTGTATACCTTTCTTCCTTTATAAATGCTTCTCTCTCACCCTTTTTTTTTACCTTTTGTGTAATCACTTATCTCCATGTATGAATAAGAGAAGGCCTTCATTTTTCTTTTCCCCTTTTTTACAAAACATTTATTTACTACCCAAGCTAACCACTAGATAAAATTATTGTAAGGTATGAGTTCTCACTTTCCAAATGGCCTCCTTATAAACCACATTACAACTACCACTTTTATTTGTCCAAGCTTTATCCATGGTCCATTCACCTCACTTCATGTCTTTTATAATTTTGTGGTCTGCCACCTCCATGCTTCATCAATTTAAACCTTGTGGCATATCTATGTCTCTCTCTTGTGAGGGTGATATATGAAAGTCCACATGTGTGAGTAATGGGATTTGACATGGAATCCACTCGGTGTCATGGTGGTCAATAGGGTAAGTCAATTTGCAATAGGAATAACTTCCTCAAATGAACATTGATTGAGGTGATCTTTACGTTGTTGAAAATATCTTTATGTTTCCAGCATAGTCAAGTGATTATGAATTTTGTTCGCGACTTTGAAACAAAAACCATAAAATGGCTCCAAACATTTATGGACCCCAAATAACAAAAATAGAGCATGCCTCTAAAATGATACCTAGGAGCCAATAGCTCTAATTGTTTCCACCCATAAAGTACCAAAATAAGTTAAAATTTGTACAATCATCAATTTTAGATCACACCTACATATTCAGGAGAATTTTCATCCCCAAAACCTTTTACTGAAGGAGATGAGGAAATGTTCTCTATACCATCTCCCTAGAGTACCATTTGGCCTTATCGAGATGTTTTCCTTTCAACCCAACCTACCAAATTTCAAACTCACCCATCTATTTTTCAAGGACCTCTTTTGTAAAACTATACCTTTGTAACAACCCCAGCGTTAAGGCCACGGGCGAAGCCAAATTTTTTTTTGTTTGTTTTTAAGAATTAAGGGCCAAGAAGGCAACGACGACAAAAGATTAACCACACCACAGACGACGAACACAATCATGCACAGACACAAGGGAAACCAAAAAAAACATGCACAAAATAACCAGGAGTAACGACTAACCACCCGATGCAACAAGACACGCATACAAGCTAAGGGGCAACTTCCCCTTCCTGACATAACAACGTTGACGAACAAGACTAAATCCTCAAGGCGCGTGAACCAACGCATGCGCCCAAGTCAACATACGACTCTCAACCATGCTCACATGGTAGACACCGACTCCAACCAAGATATCGTTTGCCGCTAACCCATAAGGCATGTCATGATCCCCTCATCAGGAACCATGTTGTCCCCAGAAGAGAGGCGTGACAATAATCCTGGCGCAAAACAAATACTGACCAAGACTCAAGAAAACTCCAACACGCTAGGAATCGAATATTGACTGGGAGACTATACCTACCCCACACAAGGTTGACGAGACAAAAGAGGATGAAGACAAGGGGCGACGCCAATCCACAAGACATCGTCCCTAAACCCACCAATCACCCAGTCTAACTGGTCCATGATTGCATTCTATTTTAACAAGGGTTCCATTCTAACGGGTCACGTCAAGTTACAATAAGACAATAATGTGCCCGCTAAAAAAACCGTCAATACCATTAATCTTGCAAATCTAAGTAGTCAATACTAAAACCATAATTATAAATTCCCTCTATCCTTAATTATAATTCAATTCAGCGAGTCTAAAATTGCAATACAATCCTTACTCACGAACCAAATTTTAATCTTTAACACAACCTAAATGGTCAAGTCTATAACCATCCAACTATCCATTAACTTAAATAACCACATTAACAATCTTAAAGTAGAATTATTTCATTAAAACACTTATGAGCAATTAATATCAGCATGTAGACTAAATATATCGACTGAACTAACAATACTAGCTGTCATTAATATTGAGAAGGAAACTACCAACTATTAACGTCGTTTTAGCAATCTAACAAGGCAACAACATAGGAGTTATATGACAGTTTTTATAGCAAAAACAAGGCAATTGACGTAACAATTAACATGATAGTTAATTTAGCAATAACAAGGTGATTTACAACTGTTATCATAACAAGTAATATAGCAAGAACAATGCGATTAACGTTTTAATTAACATAACAATTAGCAAAGTTGTAACAAGGCAATTAATGTAACAGTAACAAGGCAATCAATATATCAGTAACAAGGCAATTGATATAACCGTAAGAATAACAATGAATAAATCATTAACATTAATCAGGGCGATTTTCAAGGAAATAAATAGTTGTACCACACCTCATCAACTCGTAGTACACAGTTGTTACACATGATTTTGGTCACTCTGGTGTTGTCTCTACAACTGATATATTCAGGCTCCCACAAGGACTTTTTGCCTGAGAAAAGTGATTGTTGTCTTCTTCCAAAAAACACATTTTTAAGATGAGTTCGCAGGCTGCCTATATTACAGGGTGCTAAAATCCTTCATTCTCATAGGCAACCCAAACTTAGGGTGCAGACTGTTCACTGTCTGCTCTATAGGTAGGGTGCGAACCTATTTCAAATCTTGAAAAAGAGAAGATTTCACGAAGGTTCTAGAAGGGAATCTTCTAGAAAATGAGTTGGCATTTGCATGGTTGGAATCCTACTGACTTCTCATATTTAGTGGGATCATCCTCATACATTTAACCATCTCTCCTTCTCATATATATTGAAAGGTTTCTCATGGAAAAGGTTAAGCAAGATCGAATGAAGAATTGGTGAAAGAATTGTGTGGAGAAATCTGCTTGGATAGAAGCTTGAAGACTCTATTTGGTCTATCAAGTTCTACTAGATCTTCTTCATGCAAACATAGAGCAAGTGTGTGTGTTGGAACCAAGGGTCACTGAAAGGAAGCTTGCGACATCAAGGTGATCTGGTTATATCTTCTACTTTCATTTAATATAATACAATGGCATGTCCCTTTCCCATAAAATCACTCTTATTTTATTGCATAACTCGTTGATCATATGCATAGGTTGACATTGAATGTACTTTTCTATCTTCACTTTGGTTGGTTTGTGTTGTCTTGGACCTAATTTCACAAGAGCACCGGAGCGAAGTAGGAACAACAGAGACCTAAGGAAGCGATATAAAGGTATGTCACTCATTCCCCCTTAGTAGTATATTCAATGACTACAACTTAGAGAAAGAGTCAGGTCCTATAATGTTTTGTTCTAGATCCAGGTGGATCTAGGGAGATCTATTAGTGTCCGCACCTACCGATTTATTCGATAAAAAAATTGGTGACTCTGCTAGGGATACAACCCATTTTGGTGGTTTTTAGCTGGCCATTTTATCTTGACCTACCCTTTTTCATTCCCAATCAATCTCTGATTCTTGAGGAGATCCTCACAGACTCCCTGGATCCAGAAGTTCCCTCAAAAGTTCTACCATTTTTCCAAAATTTGCTTGATTACATACCTTCTTGCACTGCACCTCTCTGTAGTCTACGAGAATCATTGAAGTTCACACCCTAGTGTTCAGTTCAGTGCGAACGTCTCACAACCTGCCTATGTCTAGCCTGCGAGAATCCTTAATTCTCACACTGTACTCCACTGTCAGACTGCGAACTCACTTGTAAAATTTTTGGATTAAGTCTTTTGTGTCTTCAGATGCCCAGATGGGTTGGTGTGTCTGGAAAGAACTTGTTTGGCCAATGATTGAATGTTTTTTGACTTCAAATCTCGCAAATGATTAGTTTTTGGAAATCGAAAGCTCTTCTTGATCATTTTTTCGCAATTTTTACCTCTTGACCTTTTCTTGACAAGGGTATAATCTCTGATTCTCAAATCCGAGTGCTTGTTTGGTCAGGAGCCTTTGATTGAATTAAAAGTTGAAATTAATTGTCCTTTTCAATTGCTTATTACTTGGAAAATTGTTACCCATGTGTTTTTGAAGAGACTGGTCTTGTTAGTTTGTTATTTTTATCTTCATTGAAAGATCGATTTGGGTGTTTGTTGTGTATTTATTTTTCATTGGTTGCTTACTTTTTCTTAGTTCCGTCCCCGTTGCTTGGTTTCTAATAAAAAATTAAAGACATTTTCTTTCTTAAAAGCACCCTTGTATTCAAAAAATATGGGCATTCAAGTATTGAAAGAGAACGAATAGGGGATTTTCATTGTTCATGATTGTTTGATATTACATTTCAGAGAAGATCATACATCATAGTTCACATTGTTTCAAAAAACTCCTCTTTCCCTCCTGTAAATAGGATTCATCAAACAAAATTTGTATCATTCATCCCTATTTACGCAATGTTGGGCCAGAGTCTCACACAACATCAGTTTCATTTCCGTCTCCTTTTTGCGTAACAACAACCTTTAATAATATTGCCCAACTTTAAAATTCAACTAGTAACTTTTTCTAGGGATCTTTTACACCAACATTAGCTAGGCTAGAGCTTTGGAATAGGCAGTGAGACACACTTTCCAAAGCTCAAAACACACAATAGTATCTTATGATAAGGAGTGTCAAATTCCATTTGCATCATTTTGTCCTCGGAAGCCCTTCTCACACAAGGGTCAAACCAGAGGTCGCGTTGAGATTGACAGAGTTACTCACCCTGCTTTGTTGATATCGGCATAGAGATTGCACGTATTACGGTGGTCACTTGAAGGTATACCCACAATGATGAGTGGAAGCGTCTCAAGATGATTTCAGGCTAGATACCCTACCCTTGCATGTGGATCGGACTATTGATTGTTCCCCCAGGCATCATTGTTGTTGGTGGTAACCTTAGTAGCCTATCTTCTCAGGGTCTTACACAAGGTGACTATGAAGGGGTAAGTCTTCACGGTACCTGGAATCGACGTTGGCCAGACTCACTTAGGCTCCTTGGAGGGTATACCCATGATTGTGGTGGGATCTTGTACCAGGGTGTAAGTCCATTAAGCAGGTCATCAACATAAATTTTCCACCCTGGCCCATCCCCTTCTTGTCTCATCGTCACGATGTTGTATTTCATCACCAACTAGTGACTTCAGAATTCGAAGGTCTTGTTTGCTAGGTTTTGCTTCCTAGATTTTACTAGCATGTTTTGTTTGTTTACCCAAGTTGGCCATAGAATTTATTTCATAAGATTTTAACTGGATCATAATTGACCCTCCACATCGTTCACGTAGAATGCAAGGCCTACCCCAAGAAGATCTGGAAGGTTCTCAACCCTTTCCTACCAACTCACTGGAGGGCTCTCCTCAACATAGTGAAGTCCAAGACGTTGCCACTCCACAAGTGGAAAGAACTAACTCTTTAGAATGGTTCTGAATTACCAATTCTCGAGAGGACTTACGACTTCCTCCCGACTTCGAGAGACGTATTGTTCGAGTGAATTCTTTCGGAGATATAGTCGTTCAGTCTTCTGGATTATCAACTGGACCTTTCACAAGAACTGAGGGTCAAGATCCTTTTTGGACTACTTCCATTTTTAGACGGGATCTCTTTGGCTCAAGAGCAGGCATTGATATCATGGTCACACCTGAGCTGCCCGAAACATCTGATCCAGACGCAATACCTTTTACTACTGCCTATTATTTTCTTGGTACAAACGCTCCACCAACTAACCACATTTTGACTATCCCTCTACAAACGGTCTATTGCACAATGGTCCCAGATACTATGAGTCCTCACACCAGAATTACAGCGGCTATCCAAGCCCCCATTGTCACACCTCTTTCGCCCAGATTCACCCCAAGACTTCTGCCCATATATCATGCGTTGAATGCTTGTATTCCCCCTCCACAAATCTCATCCGAGACTCCTAGTGTTTCTACTCCTTCTGGGCACCATCTCGTTCCCGATTTCATTTTGACACTTCTTCGACCCCCTTTCAGAGGACCTCTTCCATCCTCTATCATAGGCACCAACCCTAGTGGCACCATCCTATCTTTCACACCTAATTACCAGATTCCTGTAGGTGGACAATTTCACCAAGGAGACCAAACCCAATCCCCATTTGCAAGAAAATCCCAATTGGGACGCAACCCTCGATTGGAGGGAAACCCCCACCGACCCTGACCTATGGACAAAACATACCTCCATCCTTGGCCCAGTATTGGAATTATCTTATTCAAAATAATCCTCACTCGACTAGGGGGCAACAACCTCAAGCTAGCTCCTTCATACCCCCTAGTACAGGACAACCATAGACAGGCACGTCCAATTCTATTTGGGGCTCGAACGCTCAACCCCACGCCCCTGTTCAAGGGTACAACCCTATGAATTACTTGCCTCCACACCAACAACTGNGTGAATAGAAAGTTACCCTTCTTAGCCACCCTGGACCTCCCTGATCTGTCGAGGATTTTAAATTATCTGATCTGTCACTCTCCTCAATGGCCCTCCATACTGGCCAAACTACCATCCGACATCCCTAAATTTGATGGTAAACTAGGAAAGGACCCAAACAATCATGTAATGACTTTTCACCTCTGGTGCTCATCCAACTCCTTGATGGATGACTCTATTCATTTACGCCTGTTTCAGCGAACCCTCATAGGTTCCGCTGTGAAGTGGTATATAGAATTACCACGAGGCTCTTCACCGAATTCAACACCCTTGCTATGGCTTTCCTCACCCACTACCAGTTATCGATCTGCTACGAAACGAGAACCAAAATTTTGAGTTCTTTCAAACAAACCAAAGCCACTCATATCTCTTATCACATTCATGAGTGGCGACGGAGATGACGTATCATCAAACTTGAACTTCCCGATCAGTTGCTGGCAGAGTGGTTCATGAAATCATTCGTGAATGACATCGCTCGTGACATCGCCATGGGTGGAGTTTTCATAGAATAACAGGAAATCAGTCTTGCTCAATACCTCGATCTCATTTACTCCCAAACGGGTACTCTTTATGACTTACTCCCTAACACACATCGTCCTTCTACTTTTACTACTTCAACTACTCCTACTACTTCTCATGCAGCTGACAGAGTGATTGTCACTTTCCATGCCCAACCTCATTCTGTCCAAATCTCTAGCAACAACCCCAAATACATTTCTTCTAATGTTCAAAATGCTCCGTCTCCTACCCCTCCCACCGACAATACTTCTGAGGTAAACTCTGTTCAATCTACCCCCACCGACAAAAATAAATCCAAAAAAGGAAAGGGTAAGAACAAGGAGGATGAAAATAATCTGCAAACTGAGAAAACCAAAACACCACTTGTTGATGATAGGGATAAGCGCAAACCCCGATACTCTTGTCTTATCTGTGGTGATGATCACTACACTAAGGATTGTCCACGACGAGCCGAGGTTACTAAGTTGCTTCAAGGGACCCTGAAACCTCCCACTCCGGCCGTATTGTCACAACCCTTCCCTTCTCAACAACAGGCCCAATTGGTCATTCATGACCAACCTTCCCCCTCCAATACATCCTATGTCTTAATGTGTACAGGTGATTCAAAGAAGAA
>SNQJ01S0023209.1:82642-115406 GCA_010110895.2 Picea sitchensis | reverse complement strand
GATACATTTCTGTTATATTATTGAATATCTGCAATATCTCTGTGCATTTCTTTGTTATATCTCCACTCTCATTTCGTGCCGAAAATAATCTGGATCAACTTTAGAGGAAGTTAGTAAACCAATTTATGATGATGATTTCCTGCCAGAGGATCATCTTGTAGACACTGTTTTGTTTCAAGAAGAAGATAGAGCTTTCATGTTTAATAACCTTGAAGAATGTTTGTTGTTCAAAGATGATTTAGACTATGATTTGGAGGAGTGTGGATCTGAGATAGATAGCTTCACAGTTGATATTCCGAGCATTTTTCTGACTAATGACACTCCTGATTTATCTGTTGAACCTGTTTATGATGAATATCTAGAAGAACAAGAAGAGCATATTTTTTTTCATCACACACGAAAATTTACGATAGTCCTCCTTTGTTTGATGAATGTGATGAAATTGTTTCTGAAGATGATGAGCAACAAGAAACTTTGGTTCAACAGGAAAGAAATCAACAACATCATGGAAGAGATTAGCCTATGTATGATGACTACCAAGAAGAGATTTGGATAGCAGATGAAGGACATAAGCAGGGGTTACTGAAACAATTGATCTCTCCTCCGTGTTTAGCAACTATTGAGCAATAGACCAGTAAGTTTCAATGTGACATTTTTGCACCAGTGGGAGAAAAAATCAGCAGTGGACAAAGTGCGCAAAAATATTTCAGATAGCTTGCCCAACATGAGGAAGTATGGATTAATTGTGAAACTGGTATATCTCTTCCCTTCTACAATCCAGTAGCAGTTTATATGGAGTCAAAATGGGGGACTGAATTTTTTATTTCCAACTTCTTGAAGTCTGAATTTCAAAACTATAAGTACCTGCTCCCAGGTCATGTTTTGAAATTTGCAGTTCCTCCTGTCATTTTTCTGCTCAAATATGGAAGCATAATTAAGTTTGTTAGTTGGATACTCGCTTGGTTGATTTGGAAGTTTTCCTATACTTGAAAAAAAACAGTGATATCAGTTAGAGTAGGTGATGTATATAAATAAGCTTGACATTGAGCATTAGAGTACAACAGTGGTTTTCAGTATGTTTCCAGTTTAGTTTGGAATCTAGTATGGTTTTGCTTTAAGGCATTACGACTCCATATCCCAATGAATGCATAAGAGGTTTTTTTTTTTGGAAAGGCACAAGTTAAATGACAGAGTTCAGAGTTTGATAAGATTGATTTCATGTCGCCCAATGGATGAAGGCACGTGGTCTAGTGTTCTTGGCACTTTGCAGGAAAGCACCATCCCTAGATGGAGCCTATGTTGTAACAAATATTAAATTTTGGCTTTCGGTAGCTTAAGAGGAAAAAATTTATAACGTTAGCTACCGAAAGTGCAGACTTTCGGTAGCTTAAATATCAGATTTCATACACCCTTAGCACCGAAAGTGAAAGTGGGAAAAAATGGCCACATGTTTGTCACGCGCATCACTGAATGTTTTCTACGTATCATCTTCATGTCAAATAATGTCGATATAGGCTCCAAATAATGGGTTGTTTACTTATGTTCAGTTGTTGTGGTTGGTTTAACATTTCTTTTAATTGAATGATAACATTGATTATGCCCCATTCTCATGATCTGAAATGTCACAGCAGTGTAACAATCACAAGACAACTCACGCAAAAATCCAAGGAGAGAACCCACAGGTGTACCAGGGCCAAACATATACGATATGACACCAGACGGTCGAGACCAAGCATTCAAGCACCACGCATTAAGCCACATGGATAAAGAGCTCATGAGCAAGCACGAAAAGAATGCAATACACAGAAATAAAATCTCTAGAAGGGTTTTACATAAATGCCACGTCACCATTTCTTGGTTTTGGTTGTCAAGGATTTGGATGACGTAGATATTTTAACCACTGCCCCATTTTCCCGAAACTCGAAGGCCCGAAATCGGGGTTCCAACCTCACGCAAAAAACTGTCTTGGGAAAAACCCATTTTTCTCAGCCTTGGAGAGGCCATTTTCCACGTTCGAATAGTCGATCGACATATAAATATCCTAATATTTCCATTGGTGTCTTCATAATTTCATTTGGATATTAGGAAGGCAGTCAAAATTCCCCTGCAATATGAGGTTCATTTTCAGAAATGTGGCGCTTTTTACTGTGTTGAGTCATCATTTTCAAATGATGATTCTGAGCGATTAGAGGATCATTTTGAGAAACAGTCGAAGGATTGTGTGCCCAACACATCAGAGATCAATATATTCTCTCAGTTTTCCTACAGGTGTCACATATTGGGAGAATCGAATCCATCTCCGAGCCCTAATTTTCAGATCTCATATTTTCCTGTTTTGACACATGTTTGTAAAATGAAGATTTGGGGCAAATGAAAATGGATATCAGGGAACTGAGAGAGGTTTGTTCTCAGAATAAACAGATGCACAAAATCTTGTTTCAGTTTATACATGGATATCACGATTCGAGAGATACAAATTCATAACGGCAACCCCAATTTTCAACAGTTTGGCCCATTTTCTATGGCAGAAAGTTTCAAGAATTGATTGTAACTATTGTTATCTTTTAGATTAGGGAGGATTTCGAACTCAATACCTATATGAGGCATATTTGTAACATTTGAATGGGGGGAACAGCCTGATAGCCTTTTGGAGGTTGGGTTTGTGATGCATTCCTTTTCATCAAATATATAACAGAATGCCAAGAGATTCTACACCTCGTCACTATGTAATTTTGTTTTTCCTATATTGTTTTCTCAGGTTTACATTCATTATTTCTTCCTTATTTTACATATTTAGCTTGTAATGGCTCTAATTCAGTAATACCTCTGCTATAGTCATTTATTGGGCAGCCTGTTAGGTTCATCTTTTACTCTGTTTATGTTGTGAGAAAACAAGACTTGTAGCTTGATTGTTTCTACTTAATTTACAAGTTATATATATGCATGTTTGTCTTTCAAAGTTATTTTTCATTCCTCCATTTAAATAAAGATTAGACTTATCAGAATTAGATACCTAACTCTTTGTTTAAGTCTTTTTCATCTCCTATCCTCTATCCATTTTCTTTATTAAATCAATTAGACAAACAAGGTCATGCCTCTTCATTTCTGATCTACAAATGAGTGAAGGGCATGTTTCAGACCTAGTTCTAGAAACCTCCTATGACTGATCAATCAACAAAATTTATTTCATTTAAAATGTGCTAAGGCTTGACTCAATTATAGCCTAGAGTCGACTCTTGCGACAATAGGAGACTTCCTTGAAAAAGTGCCTCATAAGAAAACAAGAAATCCTTCGGTTGGTTGCACAATTTAAATATTAAATGATGTCACCTTGCGTCTTGTTGACTTGTTGATTGGGTGCTTGGGTATAGTCTTCATGTATTTTGATAGTTAATTCGGTCTCCTAACGCATTGGATTTTTCTTGGGTTATTGGTCTAGATACGTTATGTTGCACCTTGGTTACTGTCACACCTACTGCTTTGTGATGGCATGATTCCTAATGAGGGGATCATTGCGCGCTTTGATTGATAGAAGCAAATGATAACCTATCTAGAGTCATGCGCTTCTCGTTTAGGGTGAAGTGGTTGTTTGTAATTGATGTTTAGTACCTTGTTCTGTAATGTTGTGATTGTTCTCACTCGCCATCACGATTCTAGTCACATGTGTCGTTGATGTTGGTAGTGTGGGTTGATCTGATGTTGGCAGTTAGCTTAGTCATTTTTGTTTTGTCTTTGATTTTCTTTTGTTACATCCAGCGGCAAGACGTGCTAGTAATATGGGTCGTTATGTTCATCGGTTGCCTGAATTGTTTGCGTTATGTTCATCGCCTAGTTGCGTTGATTGATTGTTGTCGTGATTAATTTCCCTCTTTAAATATATATATATATATATATTACATATTTCACGGTTTATGTGTCGCATGTTGTCGTAACGAACTGGGGTTGTTACATATGGTATTAGAGCGGGTTCAGCATGAGCCCTGGGATCAGTACGTCTCTCGTTGATTAGATGTTTGATTTTAAGGTTGCTAATTAATTTGATTTGTATTCGTGCAAGTAATAATGTTTAGAGGGCGTCGTGGAGGAAGACGATGGGGTGCTAGGGGAGGAGGCATGACACCCCCAGTAGCATCCACACCTGAGGGGTTTAACCCCCAGGGAGACAAACAAGTTGTCAGGAAGGAACAGGTAGTTGTGGTTGATGGGGTTGGGATGATGGGGTCCTTTCAGAGGATGTTTGAGGCACTGATTATCCCTTTGGATAGATATGAGGTCAAGGTGTCGACACCTCCTGAGGATCCACCGCGCACTCTGGTCGGTACTGGTAGCATTGACCGAGAACTCGAGAAGGTCAAGTTTTTCGAGTTATTTGGTGTCCCGGACGGCGCCACCGCTGAGGTATGGTTGGAGAATATGGCGATGTGCTTTGCACTTCACGACTATACCTCCAACATGAAGGTCCGCATGGAGATATTTCAGCTAAAGGAGAGCACTCTTCTAGGTGGAAGACACTCCTGTCGTAATTGAACGTGGTCGTCGAAGACATGTCATGGGAACTATTCAAGGAACAGTCCCGAGAGAGGTATCTATCCGAGGAATTCATTGAGCGTCATCTCAACGATTTCAATGCCTTGCAACAGGGTGGTCATATGGTGCCCGAGTACGAGTCTCATTTTATGGAGCTTCTTCGGTATGATCCACACCTGAATATCGAGAAACTTTAAGTCAACAAGTTTGTGTTTGGCCTTAATGTCAAAATTCGTGCAAAGGTTAGGATTCTGATGCCTCAAACCTTGCATGATGTTGTTCATAAGGCCCTCATAATAGAGGAGGATCTTATCAGTGGGGGTAGAGTAGGACTCCAACAGGGTAGGTGTCATCTAGTGCACAACAACATCATACACCAGCTAGACATTTGCCATGATATCGTGGCTTACAGAGAAGATCCACTTTCACTACACCTCGGTGACCAACACCTCAACAACAGAGTCCTTATCAAGGACCATAGCACCAACAACAGCATCGATCGCAGTAGCAATAGTTTAGGCATGTTCAACAGAACAGACCAAGATTCCAGGTCAGTGGGTCGTCAGCTTCTACTTCGGGTACCAAGAGTACTGGATAGAAGAAAGGGTTTTGGACATGTGGGGAGACACATTACTAGTGTGACTCCCCAGTGGAGAGGACCATAGAATCTAGATCATTCGGACCCACTACCATGGGAGATTTGGGCAAGGCCCATAGGATTCATGCAGCAGTGAATAACCACCAGGCAAAGCACCAATCGACTCTGCTCGAGACGTCAACTACCATCGTTGAGCAGAACCTTAGTAGATTGATAGATCCAGGTGCTACAAAGAGTTTCATTTGTGGGGAAGTGCTAAAAAGAATTAAGGTAAAGGCAGTCGAGCAGGACGAGTTTAGCTTTGTAGAAATAGCTTCGGGAGCCAAACAGAAGGTTGGCAGGAAGGTTACGGGCTATAGCCTTAACCTGGGAGAGTTTGTCACTAGGGCCAACTTGTATGTCACAAACTTAGGTTCATATGACGTCGTGATCGATATGGTATGGTTGGAATCGCATGATGTGATACTCGACTATAAGATGAAATGGTTGACCTTGGTCGATGATGAGGGACAAAGACGCGTGCTTGTAGGTCGGAACCAAGGAGTATCCCTGAGGTTCATCTCTTCCTTGCAGCTATGGAAGAGCATGTGCAAGGGATGTAAGATTTATGCGATCCTTGCATTAAATGAGAAGGGAGTAGCGGAGGGTATAGAACACCTTCCGGTGGTGAGAGAGTTTACAGACGTCTTTCCTGAGTAGTTTCCTAGGATGCCATTGAAGAGGGAGTTGGAATTCACCATCGACCTAAAACTGGGAACTGAACCGATAGCAAGAACACCTTATCAGATGTCGACCCCAGAGTTATAGGAGTTGAAAATGAAACTAAAGGAGTTGTTGGACCTAGGACTCATACGTCCAAGTGTGTCACCATGGGATGTGCCTGTTATTTTCATACAAAAGAAAGATGGGTCATGGAGACTCTGCATTGACTACCATCAATTGAACAAGGCAACGATAAAAAATCAGTATCCGTTGTCAAGGATTGATGATATTTTTGATATGATGAAAGGAACGACGGTGTTTTCAAATATCAACCTAAGATCAGGGTATCACCAGTTACGGATCAAGGAGGACGACATCTCTAAGACCACCTTTAAGACTAGGTTTGGACATTACGAGTTTATTATTTTACCATTTGGACTGACGAACTCCCTAGGGGTATTAATGAGTTTGATGAACGGGGTGTTTCGTGAATACTTGGATAGGTTCGTCCAAGTATTCATTGACTATATTTTGATTTACTCTTGGACGATGGAGGAGCATGATGAGCACTTGCGCTTGGTGCTACAGTTTCTATGAGAGAACAAATTTTTTGGGAAGCTATCAAAATTCTCATTTTATCAAGCGAAGATTCACTACTTAGGGCATGTCATCTATGACGAAGGTATTGTTGTGGATCCAACAAAGGTCGAAGCTATTATGGAATGGTCTGTGCCGACGAATGTCCCAGAAGTCCATAGCTTCATGGGGTTAGCGGGATACTATCAACGGTTCATCGAGGGTTTTTTGAAGATAACAAATCCGATTATGGAATTGCAGAGGAAGAACAAGAAATTTGTTTGGAATGAGAAATGTGCAGAGGCATTTCGGAGTCTCAAGGAGTTGTTGACGACAAAAATGATACTAAAGGTCCTTGATATTGATGTGAAATTATTGGTATGCACTGACGCATCCAAGGAAGGCTTAGGCAGAGTCTTGATGCAATACGGTTGAGTGATCACTTACATCTCGAGAAAGTTGAGAAGGCATGAGGAGAACTATGCGATGCACGATTTGGAGTTTCTATCCATTGTTTATGCCTTGAGAGTTTGGAGACATTACCTGATTGAATGGAAATTTGTACTAAAAATAGACCACTGTGGACTACAACACATCTTTATGCAAAGCAACTTGAACGTGCGACAATGACATTGGTCAGAATTGCTTAGCGAGTACGATTTTGAGATTACTTACATAAAGGGAACTGTGAACATAATGGATAATGCATTGAGTCATAGACCACACATATTTTCAGTGATGCCTCTTCAGATGAATCTACGTGAAAATACTCTAACTTTACAGTGCGACGATGATTAGTACAAGGTGGTCAAGGATTTTATTGGACAAAACACAATGATGGTACCAAAATTTGAGGGATTTAATGTGGAGAACTACTGATAGTGGGAAAACCCCCTACGGACTACACCAGGGTTCTAAAGTGTAGGCAGAGCTAATCATATAAAGTCTCCTACTTTTAACAACTATCCTGACATTACACCACAATCATATATAAAAAACAAAGTATAGGGATCCAGTAGTCCTACCTTAAACTCCATGTCCGGTGCCGATCCCTTTGCACTCGGTTGTTTCTTGACTGCAAGTATCCTCCCAAGGCTGACCTGCATTCACCAAAAGACAAACAAGATACTACAAGCATGCATTCTATATATGAATTAGTGGGTTAGATATCATAACCAAAACACAAATAAATCATGAATATGGAAGACATCATTTGGCGGGACGGAAAAAGTATTTCTTTCTATTAATCTCACAAAGTCGCTTACAATATGAGACTAGCAACTGCTCCTCGAACTCAGTCTTGGGATCCTCTTCACCATGCACCAACCACTTCCACGTATCCTTCTCCTCTCCCGTTCTATCTAGGGAAATGGCAAGGATTTTCTATGGAAGAAAAAGGGTTGAAAAAGGAATTCTGGCTCAAACTCACAATGTGGTTGCAAAATATTGGGGCAAAGGGGGAATACTGAAATGGGTAGATTTTCTTTTCTCTCATGCTTTCTTTTGGAATGGGACCCCAACACCTTCTTTTATAGGCCAAAAAAGATAGTAACGGTTGGGTGACTGGCTATGGGCGGTCAAATGGTTAGGTAACGACCCAAAAACCTGTATTCCTTTGCAACTTTTTATTTTTCGTTCTTTTTGTGAGTGTACGCGGGCTGTAATGGTGCAACTAGCGTGTGTACGCAGGCAGTAGTGGTGCAGGGCATGTACATCTTCAAAAGAATGGTTTTTTAGAAGAGTTGTTCAATGATGGCTTGGCAAAAATAGCAAGTAAGATGGCCTGATGCCAGCTATGCATGTCTGGTACAATTTAAGGTTATAACAGATGCCACCTAATGTGTGAGGTCAGAAGAGCATCCAATGGCCGAAATACATTACAATTCTTCACCAACGTATGAAGCGATTGAGCCCAGAGACCAGAGTTTAGGAGGTGCCATCTGCAAAATAATAATTTGTCTCACTGAGGCGAGCATACCCATGCTCGGGATGAAATAAAACCATGTTTGGCAATCAAATACATTGTAGATCCATGTCATATAACTATATAAAGTGTAGCCGAAAACAATACACAGTGGATCTACATATCAAAATCAAAAGATATACATGTATAGTATCCACCTTTAAGAAGCCAATGACGCCTGATGGCTAGAGATGAGGCCTTCATATCTTGAGCAACAACTTCAATATCTTCAAAACTCAGGTAGGAGTGTAATATGAGTGTACACAGCTCCATTATGGTAATTACATAAGTTTATGATGTAGGAGGAAATGCAAACTCTCCATGTGTTTGGAATAATAACCAAACAGAGGAGGACACATCTCTAAGTAGCGAGAAAAGCTTCCTAACGTCATATTAAATCCTAGAGTTTGATGAACAAATGGAAGGATGTGCTTTGTCCAGGGGCGACTCATTATGCTTCCAACAAAATAAAATACTTTTCCCTTCCTCTTTTTGGGGTATATTTGATTTTTTTGTCTTTTTCAATCATTTTGGAGAGCTTGAAGAAGAATAAATGAATGCTATGTTACAAAGGAGGAACGAATGTCACAAACATACTCGTTCCAAGCGCAAGAAACACATTGATGCTCAGAGCAAGGAGACATATGCCTAAAAAGGACACTCGGGAAAATTCCTCCATTTGTCAAGGTGTTAAGACACAAAGGCAAAGTGCTACAAGGCTTGCGTTATAGGGCATGCTTCAGATGGTTCAGTTGAGAGCAACATGGAGCCAGAGTTAGGCCAAAGACGCAAGAATGCAAATGCGATTAATAAGACACATTGATAACGTCCTTTGATGTAATTTTAATGAACCCATAGAAGATAAGCTCGGTGCTTTTTCATTTTTAGAGAGTCTGAAAAAGCGTAAAAGGAAACTCCACTGGGGTACCTTTCTCGAAGGTAGTCTAGTCGGTTCAAAAAATGGGTAAACTAGCACCGAAAATACGTCTATTCAGAACCATTTTAACAAGTGTGACAAAGATAATATCACTCGACAATATTTTCATATTTAAGGAGTCTGAAAAGAGCTTAACTATGGACTCCGTGAGGGGTGTTCTTTTGGAACAATTTAACGAGTGTGAAGAGATAAGGTCACTCGACCATCTTTTCAATTTTAGGGAGTCTGAAAAGAGCTTAACTATGGACTCTGTGGGGAGTTCCTTTTTCATAAATTTATTCCCTTAGGCCCGAAAAAGGTTTAAACTTATACCTGAGAATACTATTCTAGCGAACCAGAGTTCCTAGAGTATACCTTTGTTCGTACAATTGACCGTCCGGACCGAAAAAGGGGTAAACTACCGCCAGACAAATATACCTTCAAATTTTAATTTGGTGAGCGTGAAGGGAAAAAAGATCACTCGACAATATTTTCATGTTTAAAGAGTCTGAAAAGGGCTTAAAGAAGACTCGTTTTGTTTTTCAATGTTATTTAATTTTTATTTCTTTTTATATATATCATTTTTTATGTGTACCAAAGTATCTGACAACTATGTATCTATTATGTGCATATGTGGGACCAGTGCGTCCAATAGACTTCTCGAGGACTAGGCGGCATCCTTGACCAGAGGCAGGACCAACCACAGCCGCCGGACCAGCAGAAACAACAGGGGGACCTCCAGCTGGAGAGGCTGAGAGAGTATTGAGACGGGCGGAGCGGGACCTCACCACGCTCACTCGTACAATCCCTATGGTGGAGATCAAGGATCTCCCACCGACGATGCAACCTCACATAGTTGGGGTACCCCGGACCTAGGTCCAACTCTTTCAATGTTTGGAAAACGTCGTTGTTCACTATGGCAGAGCCAACAGGCGCCGCCCTTAGCTAGGTTGGACTACTTACATGCTGAGGGAACTTTTGTATATTTTTTAGGGCATAAGCCTCGTGACTCTTACTGGACATATATTTTTGAGGTGCTTGCACCCACCCATGTACTCTGATACTTTCAATATATATATATATATATATGTGTGTGTATTTATATCTTTTTTATGTATTATGGATCACATCTATTTACAAATGTATTTACATGTGCGTGTGTGTGTTTTTTCTTACATGTGTGCAAAATGCCAATCTAATACATGATTAGCTAGAGTATCTATGATTTGATTCATTCTCCTAGGAACATGGATATACGTAATGTAATCAAAGTTTCGTTCTAAGAGACGTACCCTAAGGAACCATCGGTGTAGAGTCGGATTGAAAATGTGGTAAACCCCATTTAAATGGGACACAACCAACTGAGCATCTAAGTAGACTCGGAGGTGAGAGATACCATGCGACAAAGTGTCACGAAGAAACTCTAGAACTGTGCTTTATTTGGTATCATTGTTTGTGGTGTCACCTAAATAGATACCTCATGAAGATAGCAACTGGCCCTGAGGCATGAAAATCACCCAAGATGCAGAAGCAAGCCTCCGAGTGTGCCGACTAGCATCGTCTGGAAACCCAAGGAACACCTCTGATTCACTTGACATCTGCCACAGTGAAAAATATGACATAAAAAATGACACATCCTTAAAACAAAAAGACCAAAACTAACTATATAAATATTATACATATGTACAAGAAGTCACCCAAAGTGACCCACCTATGAGTAACACTTCTTGAGGTAAAGCCCATTTCTAGGCTCTACCAAAGAATTTCCCTCAAAGTCCAACAGACGATAAGCAACCTTCTTTAGTACTTCCTTCATGATGAAAGGTCCAAACCACATGGGTTTGAACTTCCCTTCCCCTAGGGGATCCTTATCTTGGTCATAGACCAAGACAAGGTCTCCTTCGGAGAAAATTCGAGGATGAACGAACTGATCATACTAACACTTGACTCTTTTTTTGTGAGCCTCGTTAGCCAAGGCTGCATCATGACATTACTCATTGAGCTGCTCAAGATATAATAAACGCTCTTCAAGTGGTGCAGTGTCTGGCAATAACTGTACTTCCAACTTTAGAGACGGGATCTGGCACTCTATAGGCAAGACTACTTCCAGCCCGCAAACGAGTTGAAAAGGTGAGAAATCGGTTGCAATATTAACAGATGTTCGGTAGGCCCATAACGTTGAGTACAACATCAAATGACAATTTGACTTGGCCGAATTGATCATTCACTGTAGAATAGTCTTAAGGGACTTATTCATAGCATCCACCTGACCATTCACTTGTGGGTAGTAGGGTGATGAATGTTCCTACCTCAACCCAAGCTTTGACGTTAACTCAGACATCATTTTATTCTGAAAGTGACTACCATGGTCAGTGAAAATCTCTCTCGGGATGCCAAACCTTTCTATTATTTGGTTAAACAAAAAGAGAGCTATGGTCTTGCCATCATCTTTGAACGTTGGCATAGCTTCAACCCACTTCGTGAAGTAGTCTACTGCTACAATGATATAATGGTGCCCCCTTACTGAAGGGGGGTTGCATGTAGTGTAATCAATCCCCCACTTGGTGAAGGGGCCAACTGTGATGACTGGAAACATGGCAGTGGGGTGTGTTGTCATCTTTCGAGAGAAGATCTGACATGGGTGGCACTTCTTGACTGATTCAACAAAATCTTTGATTAATGTCGGCCAAAAGTAATCAACTCGTAGAATCTTTTGGGTTGTTTCCAACCTAGACAAATGACCACCACATGCTCCAGTGTGGCAATCGTTAGGCACGATTTCTGCTTCTTCATGAGTGAGACACCGGTGAAGGATGCAATCTACACCTTGACGATACAGAGTGTCCTCAAGTATGAAATATTTCTTGGCTTGATGGTGTATACGACGACGCTCATCATGAGAAGAAGAGGTGGGTCACTTCAAAGTATGGAGATGGACTAGTATATTCCATACTAGGGGTCTGAAGACATGATAAAAAACAAGTCTCCTTTAATAGGTGACTCCTCATGTATAACATCACCTTATTTGACCGGAAGTTCCAAGATGAGTTCTACAAAGACCATCGACTTTTTGTATTTCGCCGAAACAAAATCCAAGTGAAATTTCTGGAGGATAACTATCCATTTACTGATCTTTCCACCGATTACACGTCATATCAACACGTATTGAAATGAATTCACAATGACAATGATGGTGGTCTTGGGAAAAAATATATAATGATGGAACCGTTGGACAACATGAACTGCTGCCAACGCAAGTTTTTCAATGTGGGAATAATTGAGTTCTAGTCCAACCAGGCCTCAGCTCAGGTAATAAATCATGTATTCTTCAAGCAGATCATCCTCCTGAACCAAGACCATACTGATGGTCGACTATGTTGCAACCAAGTACAATAAGAAATCTTTATTATAATTGGGTGGCCAAAGCAAAAGGGCAGACATGAGGGCGCGTTTCAACTCTTCAAAAGAGCATTGAGTGACTTCATCCCAATAAAAAGGAATGTCATTGTTTAGTAAACACATGAAACACTTTGTGATCTCGACATATTTTGTGATGAAACACTGTAAAAAGTTTGCTTTTCCCTGTAAACCCTGAAGCTGAGGGACTGTGCACGAGGGAGGCAACTGAACTATAGCCTCAACCTTTAGAGGATCAACCATGATCCCTATTTTTGACACTATGAAACCTACTAGATGACCCGACATCATGCAAAAAATGCATTTGTTTGGATTCAATCGGATCTAGTAGTAGCAACATCGCTCAAAGATAAGTCGGAGGTGTGTGGGATGATCGGATCTCTTATGAGATTGTGATGCTAAATCATCAAGATAAGCCTCGACTATGTGTTTGAGATCGTGGAAATAAAAAGACATGGCCCACTGAAAAGTAGCTCCAACATTTTTCAGACCAAAAGGCATATTTTGATAAGTGAAAGCAATTTTTTGTTGGTCTTCGGGCTGGATCTGTATCTGATTGTATCCTAAAAAACCATCCATGAAAGAAAATACCTCGCAGCCTGCACATTCATCAACAATCTGGTCGACAAATGGAGTGGGGAAATTATCCTTTGGACAGGCCTTGTTCAAATCATAGAACTTTGTACATACGCAAATCGTACCCTGTTGTTTGTTGACTAGAACGGGATTTGACACCCATTGAGTCAATTGAACAGGGTAAATGAAACCATCTTTGAGTAGTTTCTCTACTTCTTCCTTAATAGCTGCTACTTTCTTAGGATTAACTGGATGAATATTTTTCCGGACCGGCTTAGCGTCAGGATATGTCGTGATTTCATGTTCAATGATTCTTGGATCTATGCCTGGAATTTCCTCGTAAGACTAGGAAAATACGTTGTGGAATTCTTTAAATAAATCCATGTAGATTCGAATCTCCTCGGGGGAGCAGTCCTCTCTGACGAAAACATTCTCCATGACGCCAGGGGTTATAGAGATATCAATAGGTATCGTTTTGGCGATGGTTTCCATATTTCCTTTAGTGTAAACTGCATGCATAGCCAAAGGATTGATAGGACAAGACCTATCTCCAGTCATAGTCAGAGTGAATTCACCTGCTTCAATTCTTCTTAACTCTGGGAGGAAATAAGATCTGTGATGGAGAGCATCCCAGGGTTTGTCTGAGCTAGTCATTGCCTTAATAATCATCTCATCTAAGGGAAAAACTAAATCTAAAGAATCAGTATCGGCGAGGAAACCTTGAACCCAAATAGGCTCAGAACCGGATCAAACTCCTGTGTGGGATCCAGATCGGGGTCGGCGGAAGCTTGTTGGACTATAGAGTATGAAAATTCTACTGCAGATGAAGGCATAGCCATGTCATGGTGCCCTGTCCCTTCCATCATGGCTGATGGGGAAGGAATATTCCACGGATCGTTAAAGTAAGTCGTGCGAAATGATGAGATTTGAAAAAATTCAGTTGTAGGATGGTCAGGGACAACCGATATGTATTTGACATTGTCGTTCGAAGGCGTGTAATAGAAAGTACCCATCAAAGGTGGGCACAAACCAACCCCTACATTGACGACGTCGGGCTGAGGGTTATCAATCATTGGGACCGTGGATTCTCCCAATGAAGGGTCAGGATGTGAGAAGGATAACTGATCAATGGACACGATCCGACCCTCGTGTAGAAACAACAAGACCCAAAAAAATATTGTGACCACTACTTGCATATCATAGGTTCAAATCCTTCCTAACAAGAGATTGTAGTCAAGAGACGCATCAACCACTTCAACCTCGATGCACACGGTCTTCCCCCCTAACTACACATGGAAAGAGGGGATGATTCCATGTGGTCGAAACGAATGACCATCGAAAGCGGTAAGAAGAGTAGGTGACAGAGACAAAACAGATTGGTCAATGGCCTTCCAACAAGCCAACAACATCACGCATGTCGAGGCACCCTCATCAACCACCGTGTGGAAAATGTTCCGAGTAAAATTTTTTGTGGTATAAGCCACTACTATCTGAAACACCACGTGGTAGGGGAGATGAGGTTTTAAGTCGGTCGTATCAAGTGTGATCATTCCCAGATTACAAGTCTCAGTAGAACCTAAGGCAACTAACATAGCCTTTTTCTGAGAAGGGCATCTCTAGAGGATCTCAAAAGCAGACATTGCGCAAGGGGTTTGCGATAAATCTTCCACTATAGAGTAGTTATGGGCGACTCTTGCATTTGGATTGTGGGAAGCTTTCTTGAATGCACCTTTTGGGATGCGTGTCATTGTTTCGCACAACGTCTTCTCAATCTGGAGAGGAAGAGGTGGGTTTTCGACTTCTTTACCCTTCTCAGAGGTGTTTGGCATACCGTAGTCATGTGTCCTAGTTGCTATTTGGGCATCACCTTTCAACATATACACATTTGCAGATGAAGGATTACTCAAAGATGAAGGGGGTCCCTAACTTCCCCCCATCCACGCTCGAAGAGGCTTGAGTTAAATTTTGCCAATGTGGAAATGGGTTCATTAACACAGTAGGTTGTTGTTGTTTCAAAAACACTTGGTCCTCCGCAAGCCGAGGGCACAGGTGAGTCAGATGGTCCTCTGTGCAAAGGTTACACAAATACATCAAATTTTTCTTCTTTGTGTTTCCCCCACCAGCATTATTGGTGGGTTTCTTATCCCTCTTACCCTTCTTTCATTGTTTCTTATTTTCATTAGCTGGGTGGCCTTTGGATTTTTCGATTGCACACTATGTACATCTGACGTTTGGGTAGGGGGAGCAGCTGAACCAGTGGTCTGGATAGTCGTTGTCTGCTGTATTGACAATTGTTGCAATTGATTTGACATCTGATCAGCGGGCTTCATTTGCGCTGAACCAACAATACCATCGCATGTGGTCCAGATATCTATCTGGCCTTGTCAAGTATCGACCGCAGTGCATCTGGAAAAACTTTGTAAAGTAAACCAAATTGAGAGTAAATCAGCTCTAGCTGTTGAGCTCTCATTATCTCTTCTTCTTCTTAAAAGACCCCTGACATTGCGACGTCTTTGGATAATTGAGGTACCAAAGACTTAAGGAACCACTCAAGAAGGAATGCTGGTGGGACTGGTACTTTTATCAAACTCTTCCGGCATCTCCATTCTCATATTTTATCTGAGATATGGTCTGCCTTTGTCTGCTCAAAATTAACTAGCAATTCGGTGTCGACGTCGTATCTCACAGTCAATTGAAAATGGTTTAAGAAAACCATCGCCAATTCACCAAAGGTAGAGTATATTGAATGGTTGGGCTCAATGTACTATTTCGCAACACTCCCGATGAGAGTGCATTGAAACAAATGTAACTGTATGGAGTCGTCTCTCAATGAGTTGGACGAGCACCATAGATGGAAGGTAGTGACATGATCGCCTGGATCTTCATTAGGCTTAGCTTTGAACTTTGTAATGTCTGAAGGCAACTTGGTCGGCATAGGAGGCCAACGTGGATCATGACATATGGGGTCATTTAGTAACCTAGACAAGTCTGGCAAATGAAAAGTTGTCAGAAACGAAAGTTAGGGTTGTTGGTTATAACCAGGGAAAAAGGAGCCTAGATTTGGCTGGCACCAGGTTGCCAGGAAAATTTAGGTTGTTGGTCAGGGTTCTGGTAAAAACCATGGTCGTGACCAGGGTATGGGTTATGCGCTTGTTGAGACGTCATCGACTGACTCTTGTAATAGGACGTAGAAGGTTGGGCTTGCGTTGCATTCCAAGGATTTTGGGAAGGGTTGCCCCCTGTCGATCCGATGGGCATAGGTCCTGAGCCTTGCCCGGGGTTCCATTGGCTATAGAAAGGGTTGTCTCTGGTCAACATCCTTGACGAGGGAATTGATCCTGCCAGGGATTCCAAGGTCGTTGTGAGGAAGCAATTCCTGAGTTTTCCCCCTGTGCGGGAATAGTACCCTACATAGGATTTTGTTGTCCATAACTGGGGTTTCCCCTGGCTGAGACGGCAGCTGACGAGAATGCGTTGTTACCAAACACGACAAACAAAAAGAATAGATTTGAACCTACCAGCATGCTATAAGAAGTCCTTGACTACCTGCTCCAAAAAAAATATAGTTTGCGCTTGGCCCGACAGAGTGTTGGTGAGAACCATTAAGCGAAAGGGATGAAGGAGGTATATGACCCCCTCCATAAGGGAAAGCATTATAGGGAGCTAAAGTTCCCCCCATGGATCCTTGTAGAGGAGTGTTTGAGCTCCCTTCCCCCAAACCTAAAGTCTGTAGAGTGGAGTAAGAAAGGACAGAGTACATATCGAAGCCAGGCATCTCGTATGAGAATGGAGGGCCTATCGCACTCTGGGTTAAAGGAGCAGTGATCGCATTGGACCATTGCTTGAGGTAGAGGTGGTCGAGACCATAGTAGTCTGGACCGACGACGATTGGTTAGGAGGCGTAACACCCCCTGTAGTGGGAGTCATAAAGGGAGTATGAGGATTCTCTGAAGAAGTAGTAGCATTTGTCTCCATCACTGCTTGTGACACTACCTGACACTCATAAGGGTGAACCTGTATGATGATGGGCGTCGATAGATCAGTGATCAGAGGGTTATACGGACCAAGAGCTTCCTCTCCAAGGTCATAAGTGGTTGGTTCTTCCAGAATCAAATGTTCTCCTCTTGTAGATGGGTCGGGCACAGTGTCCTGTGACCTGGTCGCCTCAAAAGACCCTTGTTGGTCAAGTTTTTGGCTTAGCGGTGGCAGGGGTGGATCCAGATTAACCGGCGGCAGGCCAAGAAGACTTCATGACTGATGAAGCTCCTGATCCTCCACTGTGTGATAAGATCAAAGACACACTAGGTCTCTTATTAATGTTAAAAACGAGCACACACAAAAAAAGCTCCTATGAGATAAGACAAGAAGATCACTAGCTAGTTGGAAGAACAGTTACACCAGCCAACACTAGAGCAACTTACCGGTGCAAGTGAAACTCGAATACGAAAGCACCCTTCGGGTATAACCTGCAAAGCGTGGCCCGATGTCTGCCCTAGGTACCATAGTATACCCCCATAGTCACCTGTGTAAGTCACTAAGATAAAGGCAACTAGGTTGCCAATGCACGAACAGTCACCAGGCGGATACAATCGACAGTCGAGTGGACTGCAATGAGCAGGGTATCAAGCCTGAAACCTATCAAGGGTATCGAAAGAAATTGTTTTGGAAGACGACTGAAGACCTTGAATAGATTTGAGACCCACAAAGCTCTATGGCAAATGCGATCAATGGAATCCCAAGATAAGTCCTCTATATGAGTTGCCCACTACGCTTGGTCCGACTTTGGAGGGGTTATCTCAGCTACCTTTCTGCACGCAACCTCGTGTTTATCCCCTATGTTAGGGGGGTCCCAAATAACTTTCATGTTTACTGGACTTTTAAGCACTCCCTAGCATAGACTCTTATGTTTTTTTTTGTAGCCTTGAAGAGTTTTCCCTACAATCCTAAATCAAGGCTCTAGCCTAGACTAAATTGATGGACGCTACAAACACAAAGTCTAATAACTTTTAATTAAGTGTTAATTTTAGTGGTTTTCTTAAGTCAAAGGGAACGACAATGAAACTAGTGGTGTTCTTTAAAAGACAAAAGAGAAGAGCATAAAATGAAACTGAAAACAAACTACTCCTTCTTCACAAATAAAGATTTGACAAATTAAACTCTTTCACCAAACTTTTCGCAACTACTTTCTCATATCTTTGAAAAGAAAATCTTAAAACAAGATTTCGCTCGACTACGAGCTACTTAATGTCCTAAGTATTCAAGTAAAGAACTTAAGAAAACTTTATTTTTCCTTGATAAATAAAGCAACTAACCTGAACTACTTTTACCAAACAAAGAAATGAAAAACTTTTTTTTGTTTTATGCTTCAAAACAAGAAATCTGAAAATGAACTATTTTCTTTTCTTCTAAAGAAAAAAAAGGGAAAAATGAAGACAAGACAAGACCGAAAAATGACTTCTGGCCCACTGCGGATCGTAGGGAGGCACTGAAAATACCAAACAAGAAGATCAAATCAGACTCATAAACTCGTCTAAAAACCCTAGTAAATAAAACATAAGAAATATTTGATAGAAGACAAGCTATACTAAGGTCATACCTGGGCTACAGAATGTTATAATAGAGACCAGGGATAGATCAAGAAAACCCCTGAGAAGTATGACTTCTGACAGGGAAGAGGGTGACTGCCTTTTCTTTTAAAAAACAAAATCTCAACACAGGCACGCTACTGACACTTCAGCAGCCTACATATGTACGGGGGTTGTCCAAAGGTAGGGCATGTATGTACACGTGCAGACCCACTACAGGCCGCATACACCTCTGTAAATTTCAAAAAAAAAAAAAACAATAGTCCAGTTGTCAAGGTAGGGAATACTGGTATGGAAGACCAAAATCCCTTCAAGACTCAGAAACTTACAGAAACTCACAAAAGGAAATTAAACCAGTTAAAGCACCCAAAAGAGTATCCCCCTGAAACCCTAGAGGTTTCCCAAGTATGGTCGCCAATTATGTTGATAGCGGGAAAACCCCCTACGGACTACACTAGGGTTCTAAAGTGTAGGCAAAGCTAACCGTCTAAAGTCTCCTACATTGGAAAATGAGGATTCGTGCATCCCTGATCTCATAATAGCATTGAAATTCGTTGAATTCTTAATGATAACATTTCCTGATTTCCTAGCTTTCTTGTTTGCCTGAGGAACACTTTGTTGTGTTTCAAACCTCAACTCTCGATTTTCTCTTTCAAGATCCCTATTCTACATCATAGCTTGGTTAAGGCGCATTCGCAGGTATGGGACGTCTGTGTAATACCTTTGGACCCACGCTAAGAATTCGTCACAACACACGGGTTTCAAATTTGGGAGCGGTTTTTGGTGGTCTAAGTCTGAGGAATTATCTTCTACCAACTTAGCCTTTAGATCTGCTTGGATTCTTGAGAACCCCTCACAGTATTGGACGAACTGGGGAAAATTAGAAACAAAGTCATAATGTGGATGGCTAACCTCTGCAGAGTCTAAACTTGTACCTTCAACAGAGTTTTGATCTTCTGTCATAATTGTTTGAATATGGATCATTCCTTTGTTTATGCTTGTTCCTTAACATTCTATACAGTGTACGGCCATTCCTTTTTTTTTTAAACAAGACCTCACATACCTCCTGCACATGCCTAGTTTGTTTACCATGTGCTTTATGTTTCTTCTTGGTTGTTGGTCGTGTAGACTGTGACTGATCAACAACACTTAACAATTGGTTCCTCAAATGGCTAAGGACAACTTCTAAGGGTTGCTTGGGCACAAACTCAGATCTTTTGGGCGTTGAATCTAATCATTGGAAAAGCCTTTGTTTGGGTATCAAGTGAAATGATAGGGTCATCATGAATCAGAATCTCAATTCGAAAATCATGAGGTGAATTAGGAGAATCCCTGGGAGAGAAACGATCTTCAGCACCCTGTGTTAAATTGATGATGGGGTCAATTTGTGGGGGAAGGAACTAATTTCTTATAGAAAACCTTGCAAAGTGTCCCCTGTGCTAACCAGATGAAATTCAATCTAGATGTGAATTAGGCCTTGGTGAAACAAGTTGGTCTCAGGATTAGGGCTTGGCTGTTTATAAAATTTCGACATTTTTTGCAGGCTTCTAAGTAAGTAGAAGGGAAAATTTAAACTAAACCCCTAAAACACCATAAGAAAACGTATGTGAAAATAGAAAATTAGGTCAAAGCGACCTTCAAAGGTAATTAATTGCTTGATTATCAACAATAAACTGTGCCAACTGGTGTTAAAAATCTCTAAAGGCATACCCTTTACGTGGTATTGCGACTTCTTGTATGCCAACAGAGACCGCCATGAAATGTTGATTACCCTCATGTTTTTAAACCACATGTCACCTTTTCGAGGAAGACCCATTTCCATAGCAATGAATTCCTTCGTGACCTATATCTAGACACCCCCAATTTTTTCTTTGGTGCCATCAAAAGTCTTGGCAAATTCCCTAGCCACTTATAAATTAAAAATATTAAATGACTCGATAAACTCTAACCAACTAACCTAAGCAAGACTATCTGTCGCGTCGTCATGGGACAACAAGGTTTGTGGGACATTCGTCTCTATCATAACTATGGGATCCATAAACTCAAATGAGGTAAACCAGAAGACACATAAATAGTTTTCATCAAGGGGAGAACTATGTAACCGCAACAGACCAAACCCATAAACAGTGAAGGAGGCCGAATGAACATACCTAACGATAAAAAAACAATTGAGGATTTGAGGACGCTCTACCATTATCTCCCACTCCAAGTTCTGATTACCTCCAATACACCAGAGGACAAAGAGGTTCAAATATAACAAACCCATGAAACCCTCGTGGCCTGCTAGAAACTACTGACCCGATTTCGAGGACATTAACACCATGCAGAGTAATAATTCATGTGACAACCGATAGGTCAGACCATGTTAAGTGAACATTACTAACATTGTGTCGTGATATGACAATGGTAAGTGTTGAAGGTTATGTTTAGACCACTTGGAGAGGGAAGGGTTTGATAGCAACACGTTTCATCAATTAATCAAGAGTTTTAAACAAGGTTGTAGTTTAGGCTCGACCCTCCAACTTAGCTTAAAATTTATTTAAATCAAACTTACACATTTCAAATTGAGTTTGGTTTTTAGGAAATGATTCATACTTAGGTTATTGAACATAATTCATAGATCTTCCATTAAAAACATAGTTCAAGGACCTTCTACTTAGACCTTAGATTAGTTAAGGAAAATAAACAATAACTTTTAATCCATGAAAAGGGATATTGTCACAAGAGTTTGATCAATGATTTGCACGAAAAGAAGCTTCAATTTCATGCTTTACAGTCATGAAATTGAAGAGGGAAAATGATTAATAATTGACACAAACATATTCTCACGAAAATGATAAGAATTCAAACAAGACTGATTCACACTAACAATCACACCTTTGTACAAAGAAAATCAATCAATCTGACGCATATCGACATACTAGGCAGTGCATATAAGAAGTGATTTTGTATTTCAAATGACAATGAAAAACAAGACTCTAGTTGGGAAGCCAACAAATTGGAAGCCATACTTGGAGCTATTTTTGGATCTAAGTAGAAAGCTAAATTGGTTTCTTAACAAGAAGAAAAATTAGATTCTAATTAAGAAGCAAATCCCAACACTAAAAGGAAGCAAACTCTGGACCTAAAAAAGAAGAAAAACTAGGTGCTAAAAAGAAAGCAAACCTTGGAACTAAAAGGAAGCAAACCATGGAGCTAACAAGGAAGCAATTCTGGAAGTAAAATTCGGTGCCAATTAGGAGAAAAACTTGGTGGCACTTTAGAAGAAAAACAAGAAGCATTTTTGGAAGAAAAAAAGGAAGCAACAATGGAAGCCAAACCAGAAGCAATCTTGGAAGCAAAGCTTGGTGCTACCTAGGAAGCAAAAAAAGAAGCAATTCAGGTAGAAAACAAAGAAGTAAAAATGGAAGCAATTTTAGAAGCAACAAAAGTCACAATCATGGAAGCCATTTTAGAAGCAAAAAAAGACGCAATAATGGAAGCAAAGCTTGGCATAAATTTGGAAGCCAAACCAGAAACTATTTTCGACGCTATACCAGAAGCAAAACAAGAAGCATGATTGGGAGAAAAACTAGAAGTAGAGAAGGAAGCAAACTTGAACTTTACAATTCTAGGCGTTAAATACGACGTTAATTTAGGTGCCCAACTCAACATGCCATTTGGCATCAGGTTTTGTGTCGACCATTGAGCCCAATTCATGCACTCAAAAAAAAAAAAAAACGGCGATATTCTAGGCACTAATGGCCTATTTTGTTGTTGTGAACTCTCAAATTGATGAAAATATTATAAGTTTTGAAAAGAAAGATAGAGTGTAAACCCTCATAAACTCCAAAGCCTTATGTATATTCGAGGATAAGTTTTATTACTAAATGTATGAATTGTAAGCTATGATTTTATTTTAAAGATAATAACGAAGATGTCAATGATGATGAAATTTAAAAGTAATTTCTTTTGATCCCTACGTTTCGGTGGATAAAAAATTAAACAATAATATTTGCAAATATAAAAAACAAACCATTAAAATCGAGTAAATATTTTTTACCACACAACTAAAAAAACTTAGATTAAATCGTTGAACCCTAAATTATAATATCACAAATAAACAAATCGTAACACATACATTATAAGTGCATAAAGGTATATTAAACATATATCAACATAAAAACAATCATTATAAAATTGTCTATTGCATGTTATGCCATTACTGAAATGCAAACTGTTTCATATTACAATATAAAAAACTGCAACACATATATTATAAAGACATAAAGGTATATTGAACATATATTATCATAAAAGAAATCATTACTGAAATTGTATGTCATTATTAAAATGTGAAGTGCTTCACATTATAGTATATAGAAAGAGAACTGCAACTATGTCTATAGAATGCATATAATTGAAATTTTAGAATTGTTTTTTTAAGTGCTTAAATTATATACATGAAATATGTATCTATAGAATGTATATAATAGACATTTTAAATCGTTTTTTTTTTTTTTCTCTGGTTTTTGGTAGAATTTCATACCACAATCTTTGTGTGAAAACACAAAAGCAAAGCTTTCAAATGTGTCCATGTTTGTTGTCATCCAATATTGAGCATGCACAAATACATGGTATATATATTCTAGTTCTTGTTTCAAGCATAAATACATTGTTATTGTTGTGTTTGTTTTGGATGGGTTGTGAGCGGGATGCAATTGTCAATATAATTACCAATTCATTTTTATTAGTCAAGAATCTTGAAAATTGATACATTGATGTTTCATTGGTTATGAATCTCAAATAATGATAGATTGATCAATTAAAGAGTACAATAAATGGGTAAGAAGTAGATTAATGAGTTAACCATTGGTTATTTTCTATTTATCTTTACTTGAATGTAATGTTTTCTTAAATTTATCATTAGATCTTTTTTGAAATTGTAAATTTAACTTATTTATAAATTAAAAGATTATTTCTTATAATTCGGGAGGCGCGGCTAGGGTTCTGCCCTAGCCGCCTCTCTGCACCATTTTTTTTGCCGATGTCTGCACAGAACTTGGTGATGCAACTCTTAGGAGTGGAGGCAGCCTTGAATGTGTTGGTGTGTATGGTTCGGGGGCAGTTTGTCGCTCCAACAACGTTTCTGAAGATTTTTGAGCTCCTTTCGTTGGTTCTTGGGGCGGTTAGGGTTTCTTCCTTAGTCATTTCCCTTACTGTCGCCTGATTCCTCATCCGGATGACACTCCTCTACCTGTTCGTGGTTTTGGCTGACAGTAACTGCGTTTTTCGTTGGTAGCTCTGCCCCGAAGGGCGGTTATGGTTTCTCTTGCACGAAGTTTTGGTCCAGTCTGCGACGGATCTAGTGGGGTGGATCTGTTCGGCTTCACCTCTCTGTCTTCATCTTGATCCAATTTGGGGTCTCCTTGGTGGCTCTCTCTCGATGGTTTGATGGCGAGGTGATGGGTCTATGGACCTGAGATCTAATGCATTTCGTATCAGTTGCTAGGTTTTCTTCTTATTTTGGAGGTTGGTCCAGAGCTTTGAGGTCCACTATTGGGCGTGTAGTGTTCTCGCACTTTGAGGTCCATCTTCGGGCGTACAACTTCTGAACTATTTTCTCGTAGATGCAGGGTTTCCTATTCTATTTTGACATTTTTTGTAACTTTGTTTAGCGGCTTATTAGCTAGATACGGGCCCTCTCAGGCCTCTTTTAATTCTGCTCTTTTTTACCCATGTCTGGGGAAGTGCTTCAAGCACTAGTTAAATGTAATTTGTTTCTTTTTGTGGTTCCCTTACTAGTTACTATATACTTGGCTATTTCCTTATAGTCAATATATACCTGAGAATGTAGTTTTGTACCTCCTTAATAAAATTATGAATTTTTTCTGTGGATTTTTTTTTATTATTTCTTATTTAAAATGGTAGATATTCTAATTGCATTAATGAAATCAATAGTGTCAAAAGTCTTTTCTTTAGAAATTGTATCTTGTAAATTCTTTTCATAATAATGATTTTTTTCCATAAATAGCTTTTAAAAAATAATAAAAAATTATATAAACTTAATATGTATTTTCTTTTATTTTTAATTTTTTTATTATAAATATATTTTTTAATATCTTAAACCTTATACTTCCATAAAATGTTTAAAAAATAAATCAAATAAACATAATAGATATTTTCTTTTATCTTTAGTGTTATATATATATAATTTTCTAATTATAAATATATTTATCTTTGATATTCTAACCCTTATATTTTTTAACCTTTTACAGATATATCTTTTGCAGATATATATTAATATATTTGTGATTTAAAAATAAAAATCAACTATATAAAAAACAATTTACACATTTCTTAGTTTTAATATTTTTAAATAATATTTTATTATTATTATTATACAATTCTTTATTTTGATTTTGAACGTAAAAAAAATCAACTACATAAAAAAAAACACTTGAATAATTTATCTATTTTAAGTGGAACATTTTTAATTTAATTTCAATATTTTTATATTAAATAATAATTTATCTAAGTATTCCGATGATTCAAGGGTTTTTTCCGGTTGAATTTGATTGGTCAGTCACATTCCAATTAAAAAATGTACAATGAACTTATTTTACTGCATGTGCAGTGTCGCAATGACATTTATCTTTGTTTAAAATAACTTACAACATCCCAATTCAAATATCCATCATTATAAGTTGTAGAGTTAGACAATATTTCATAATTCTCTGTAATATTTCCTTATTACATATAGGTAGTCTCTGAGTTTTGCCCCATTTTTTATGTTTTTCATTAAGAATGGTGATCTATCTTGTTTTCTGGCAGCGATACTGAGCAATCTCAAGTCGCCTTTGTTACCTTTAAGGATCGCTTTGCTTTTGTCAGTACCCACCGTTTTTTTTACCCTAACGAATTTAGATTTGTACGAGTTTTTATACAAATGATCCAACTACAAATTGAGACCTAAAACCATATCAAGATCGAAAGCAAGATCCAAGTTTTGACTCATCACTATTAATAGCAAGCCACCCCAAGTGGGATCTAATACCACTTCCTTACAACGGATCCTATTTACTTCCAAGTTTTTCCAAGTGGATCTAATACCGCTTCCTTACAATGGATCCTCTTTTCTCTGTTCAGGGTCTCTGGCGAACGATTCAGTCATAAAGTCATATCAATCATTTTTTAAACCCTATTCACTCACTCTCAAAGACTATAATCCCAAATACTATAATCCTTATATTTCTCCCAAACAGAAAAACCCCCTACTCTACCTAATTATTCATTCTCACAGAGCCATATGTGGCACCCATCCTTTTTGTTCTGTTCATTCTGGCCCTTATTTTATTTATTGCTTGATTGAGATCCGCAGAGGAATTTCCCCATGATCGTCCTCCCCCTCTCCCTGGTCCTCGTTCTTGCGCAGAATCAATTTCTTACCGAGCGAGTAGGTTGCAAATATTTGACCATTGTTCATGGTCCTCGGTCTTGCGCAGAATCAATTTCTTACCGAGCGAGTAGGTTGCAAATATTTGACCATTGTTCATGTTCAACAGGGTTAGATTTCTGGGGTTTTTTAGGTAGGGTTTACATTTTTTTTATAGTTGTTTATGTTCAATTATATCAAATGATGCTACTTGCCCGATTTATCATCTCACTTGATCATCTCTGCCTGCATTTTACATTTCAAGCCCAATTTCAATATAGCTTGCTTAGGAAGCCTAAAATGCCTCAATAGGTACTTTAATTGATTGCTATTTCAAACGGGTTGTTTGGACTTGTTCATATCTTATGGTAATTAGAGTTTTAGCTCAAAAAAAACATAGTTGAAAATGATTTTATTTTCTATGTCTGTAACATTATGTTTGTAAGTATTTTTTAATATTTACAGATTATATTATATTATACTCTATTTTTCAAAAACAAGTTCGATTTCGTCTTGTTTTTTAACTTGTTATGGGAAAGATCATTAATTTCTGAAGCAATTATGTTATGTTTTTTACTGCAAGGGAATAATGTGATCTGTTCAGTGTCGGGATTGGATACCGGGATAAAATATTTAACAAAAAGTATTTCATTTTATGACCAAATGTGACAGTAAAATTTTGAGGGACTTTGTTGACATATAATATTTTTTCAGCAGTTTACAATAGAAACCTGGTTTACAATATCATTGACTGAGAGCTTATAATATCAAAATACAAGAGTGGGGTTTAAGTTTCTTCCATGAAATGGGAGTAACATGCAGAGGTAGGAGCAGGGTTTTGTGCATGGACGGAGCCACCGCCAAGCATCAACTGTACAACATAAAACGATCTGAAGAAAATAGAAATGCCTCAAACATACCATCTGAAGCAATGATTCCCCCAATACGAGGTATTGCAAAATAGTAATCAATATTGCAAAACGAGATTCCAGGCAAGATGAAGTGATCTTTAATGATTTAGGAATAAATTTATTGTAGAAGTCAAAGAAAAGTACTGAGGGGTGTATTACGATTCCAGAAAGACAAAACGGGAAGAGCACCGACTATAGTGTTGGTAACTGATGGAAGCGATCCCATCCTTGTAAACCTTGGCCGATATCACTGCGAGGTTGAAGACTATGAGATTCCCTAGACTTTCAATGCCCACTTCCTTAATATCCTTAAGTTCGACTTCTCCCTAAATCATAAGCCTCATCATATCATATTATCATAAAGTTTCAAGCCATCTCATAAACTCGAAAATGCTAAACGCATGAAAAGATAAGTTCTTCAAGATCACTGAAGACGAAAACACTCACCAGACTTCTACCATAAGGTTATCATTTTGTACTATCATGACTTACCATCTATCAGATAGATTAAAAATTCCTAAAAGATAATTTCTTGGAGAATCCAATAAAACATCGTTAATATTTTTCGTACGGATGGATTTCTTTAGTGAAAAAAAGCCAAACACCATATTATCGCAACTTACCATTTGATAGACTCGAAATCCCTAAAAGATAATTGCTTGGAGAATCCAACAAAACATCTCTAATATTTTTCTTACTGCCGGATTTCTTTAGTAAAAAACGCCAAAAACCAAATTTCATGTCAACTTCACCTGATGAGAGCAAATATCGAGCCCTACCTTATCTCAATTTCTCAAGCAAAAAATGAAAGCACACACTTCTCGGAAAATTTCTATCGAATAGGCCAGTAACGCTCCAAAGCGACCAAATCCCGCAATAAAGCTTGGTTTCCACCACGATTTCTACTAAGTGGACGTTCTAATGCTCATATGAAATATGTGATCAAATTTAAGCAAATCTATGCTATTTTTTATGTCAACTTCAAGGCTTGTCGGTAAAAAATTCCATAAATGCCAAAAAGAGCTTGGAGCAAGAACGATTTACCTTGATGCAACTCGTCAAATCCTTTAAAGGATTTTGCTGAAAACGATGACACATCGAATAATAATACAATGTAATGATTGATGTCAGCTAGGCGGTGGATGAAAAGGCGGTGCACATCAAAGCAAGGAGTTAATTGATTGATTTCAGTCTGACAGACAACGGATGACAGACCAACTGGATACCATATACAAGGTGGTTTTGGACTGTTGACAAGACGACATAAGTTTTTTTTTATGGAAAAAATTATTTTTTTAAGTTCAAACACCTCCTCTCACACATTAAAGACTCTACTATAATCAAATTTGAACCTAGATTATTTACATGGCAAAGCCTCACCCTAATTACTAACCAACAATATATATTTAAATTGTTAAAAATTAAACCAACATTAAAGTTAAAACTTTCAAAAAGTTCAAATCCATCTTAAAAATTTTAAACGTTCTAAAATTTGAAAAATTAATATTTTATTGAACATTTTTTAATTAAAATACAACTATTTCATATAATTTTTAGTCATAAAAAATATTACATAAAAATATCTAAAATAATATAAGATAAATTGAAAATGCACCCTTAACCTCAATTCCTCCTTTCGTCTTCTTGATCTCATAACAAAAAGGCTACCAAATGAATTGAAGTTAGTATTACCCACTCGCAGTGTTTTTACTCCGTCCTTAAAAACATTGTAAATAAATTAATCTATCAATATTTTGGTTGAAAACAAAGCCAAGCCTTCATTAAGTCGAAGGGATATTTTAGTGTTAGCTTCTTAAAAAAAAACCTGTCAATTGGTTGACAAGTTTTGAGAAACCATCGTTAGTGTTCACTCCTAATATCATTCGAAACCGTCCCTCAAGCTTTTTACACTTATACTCCACTTTTTTACTCCACTCCTTTTTCGTTTTCTCCACTCCTTTTTCGTCTCCTCTGACTTCGTCCATGCTTTGATTTGACATATTTATTGATTATGCTTTGTGTTGGCTTTGATTTGACTTATTCATTGATGAGGTCGCACAAAGTCTTCACACAAAGCAGTACATGAAGTGCGAAGTGCATTTTACCCAAGGAGTGGGCTAACTCGGGAGCGTCGGGCTTGGAATTTGACGTCTTACATGACGTTTTTTTGGTTTTTAGACATATTTGACACATGTGGATACAAAATCCACATGTCTAAATTTACGGATATAAAAAATCTCAACCCGTCATAAATTCTAGGTGCTTAGTTTACTATAGTGTGTCCCCTACCTAGGCCTCATATTGAAGAGGGGTTGGGCAAAGGTTTGTTGGAGGATTAAATATAACAATAAACAAAATTTAATTAGTTTCAGACTCCCAATCCTTGAAATTTAATTAGTCTATAATCATAGTTCACATAAAGTGTTAATAGTTAATTGAATATCCATTCACTAATTTGACACTCATGAATTTGGGGTAAAACTTTGCTCGAGAGCAATCTTCCTTCTTGAGTTACTTTTTCGGCGGTGCGGTTTTAAATTTTCGACCAATCAAGAAGTAAGGTTTTGAAATGCATGAAACTTTGATTCATGCGAAACTGAGGCTACCCCTGAAAATCTAGCCATAGTCAGACCCATTTTTTGCCTGAAAAGAGGGAAGATTCCTCCCGAGTTAGCTTACTCCTTTTACCCAATTGCATACATGTATATTATTAATATTCTTCTTCAATATTGATATCTAAAGTTTATTTTCATTAATGTGGCAATATTGCTAATTCGTTGAATGGATGAAAGACAACACATAAGCAAGACACTAGATTTTGATGTAGTTGATTTAATTTACCTATTGCACTTGAATTATTACTTGGAAATAATGGAGTAAGCGCCAGTTGTAAGCACTCGTTATAATCTTCATTTGTGAGAGTCAGTTGTAGGCATGTTAAGAGTCAGTTCTTAGTTAAGAGTATAGTTGTCTTTTGTTTGCATGTAATCGACTCGGTAGATTCTTTTCCTATATAAAGATGTAATCTGTCTTCATTGAATAATACAGAAGTGAGCATAGCCTCACCGTGTTGTTTGTTTCACTTATTTTATCTTGGTATCAGAGCAAGGTTCTGTTGAACATATCGCATGTTGAAGATCGGTTTTTCAGAGATACATTGCCATTGTTGGAGATCGAAATCCAGTGAATCGCTGGAGGTGTTATTGGAGATCGTTGTTGTCCATCTCTACAATTGTTGTGTGAGGAGAGGCGTGACCTGCGGGAAGGAGAGAAATTCTGATTCCGCGCTGTATGGGAGAGGAGTCGCCTGTTGCTGTGTGGGAGAGGAGCCACCAGTTGCTGTGAGAGGATTGCCCGTTGATCTGATCGTCGAGTGTGAGAGGCATGTGGACTGCCCTTTACCTGGAGTGAACCCAACGTGGATCGAACACGCGTGAGCAAATTCGTCTGCTTGAAATCGTGGAGGTGAAAGATCGGGTGCATGCGTGGAGTTTGATTGCATGTGTGGGATTTCGTGGTGAGCGTGGATCCCCATTGAATTATGAATGCAAAATTTGCGTGAAGCTTTGCATGCTTGGAGTTGAAGGAAGAGAAAATCGTGAGTTTTTTTAAGAAATTTAATAATTATAAAGTGGATATTTACAAGTGGATATTTTTAAGTAATAAACTTTTTATATCAAAGTGGAGTTTTGCATTATTATAGTTTGAGTTTCTTATTAAAAAGAAGGGGTGGATATTTTTTTTTAAGTGAAGCGTGAAGTGAAGAGTGTGCTATTCACTTTTTTTATTAAAGTGAATGCATGTGGAGTTTAAACTTTATCTGGAATATAAAGTTTGTTAAAGTGGGTTTTATTTTGAAGTGTATTAACAGTGGATAATTTTGAAGTATAAACTTTAAAAGTGGATATTAAAGTTTATTCAAGAGAATATTATTTGTGAGATTTAATGTGTGAAAGCCGAGATTGAGACGGATCGGTGGTATTCGAAGGCAGAGCGACAAAAAGTTGCATATCCTTGTTGATTCACTTGCAGAGACTAGATTGTAGCGATGGCAAATCCGCTGGCAGAGACCTACCTCAACGAAACCAACAAGTTAGATGGCTCGAACTTCATTAACTGGAAATTCAAGATGCAGACGCTCATGGAGGGCTATGGTGTCTGAAACATTGCGAAAGGAACTGAATTGAAACCTGATGCGGCTGCAGGTGTGACAATGGCATAGATCCAAGATTGGGAGAAGCGTGAAAACAAGGCAAAGGTATTGTTGCGCATGTCAGTTAAAGATATCATAATTCCACATATTAGAGAAGCTACAACTTATGCTGCAACATGGACAGCTCTTAAAGCATTGTATGAAACTAGCAACACAAATCACATTTTGTTTCTGAAAACTAAATTGCTAGGCATTAAGATGGATGGAAATGAATCTGTTAGTTCATTTTTGGGTCGTATTAAAGAGGTGAAAGACAAGTTAGTAAATATAGGGGAAATTGTTTCCAACACTGATCTAGTCACTATTACCTTAAATGGTATGCTAGAGGATTATCATATGTTCATAATAGGTCTCGCAGCAAGGGAGAAACCTCCTATGTTTGAAGAACTGACAAGTATTTTGTTGCAAGAGGAAGAGAGGTGTGGGAATCTGAAGCCTCCGAGTAAAGATTTGGCACTGTGGTCAAATAATAGATCTGCGAGAGGGAGATCAGGAGTAAGAGGCAGAGGAGGCAGTTCATGACAGAGAGGCAGTTCATCATAGAGAAGACAATCTCCAAATCAAGGTATGCAATCTGAGAGGAATGAGTCTAAGAGTTGTTTTTATTGTGGTCGACCTGGACATATGGTTAAAGACTATCATAAAAAGAGAAGTGATGAGGCTAGGAATAAACCTAGAACACATTCAGATTATTATGCAGAAAAATCTTCAAATCAAGATCTCAGATTATTTATTTCTAGTGATGATATTGATGAACCCCCGAATTTTGACTCACGGGATCTGAGGTTGTTTGTGTCTAATGTTGATTTATCTGCTGAAACGGATGATTCTGATGCCTGGTTTGTGGATTCTGGAGCATCAGTACATACGACTTGTAATAAAAATTGGTATGCTAATTTTAAAGAAACACAGAATGGTGCCAGCATATATCTTGGAGATGACCGCGCTCATCAGATCAAGGGATATGGAGACACTCTTGTGACATTGTCGAATGGTATTGTTTGTCACATTCGCAATGTGGTGTATGTGCCAGGAATAAAGAAAAATTTGATACTTGTGTCCACCATTACAGATCAGAACTTGAAGGTTGAATTCTTCAAGAATTATTGCATAGTGAAGGATCTGCTGGACCACTTCCAAACTGTTGCATCGGGAGTCAGAGTAGGAGGTCTATACAAACTTGATGTTACCAACAAATCACATCATGCACTGAATTCTGCAGTTATGCCAACAGAGATTCTTTGGCATCAAAGGTATGGACACATCAATCATCCTGATTTATTGTTATTACAAAAAAATAATTTGGTTGAAGGACTTCCCATGTTAAAGAATGAGAAGGTTGCTTGTGATGGATGTGCATTAGGAA
>SNQJ01S0023209.1:49107-74589 GCA_010110895.2 Picea sitchensis | reverse complement strand
TTAATATCTATTATATATAACTATTAAAATTATAAAAATAATTATATTTATTTAACTTAGTTAAGTAACTATTAAAATTATAAAAATAATTATATTTATTTAACATAGTCAAATAATTAGTGTATTGTTATTAAATTCTTTATCTACAAAATATAAGACTAACACATATTTTTAAATTCCATCATCTTTGACATCTTTATCAACTTATTTAAAATAAAATTATATCTTAAATAGTGAATCAACTTCAAATAAGATTATTTTTATTTCAAGATCTCTATTATTTTAATTAACAAGTGTAACATGAAAACTTGACTTAAATTACTTGGCATTCCCATTCACCCCCTTAAGAATATGCTAGTATATATTGAAAAAACTTTATTGCACTTCTCTCACTAATTTTATTAAAAGAAATTGAAGTAAAAGAATGATGAAAGTGAGGAGATTTTTGTGGAGTGTTACATGTCATTCGTTTATTCCTCAAGGAATGTTCTCTCATCTAAAAAAGATGATTCTTTCTTTAACGTGAAGAAATAAGTTAATACTCATAAAGCTCTCTTTCATCTCGCAAAGATGATTCCTTCTTTAATTTGAAGCAACAATTTCATTGTCAAGGAAGACTCTTTCATCTTACAAATATAATTACTTCTTTAACTTGAAGCAATAACTTCATCGTACTCTCAAATCAAAGAATCATATTTAATGTTCATAACCTCTTAGCATTTATAAATGTATAAGTTAATTTTACTCCAATCTAATGGCAATCTAATGGCCTTGGATCCTATATTATCAGGTCAGGCGTTTCGTTTTATTTTTTTTTAATGGTGTAAGCTTTCCATAAGTGGCCGGTGAGCAAAGAATACGAGCGGTTATCATCGAATTCGGTCTGTATCATAATTGTAGAAGAGTATTCTATTCAACCACAGATCGCTGCTCCTTGTCTATGTTGTGGCTCAGCTCCATTTTCAAAATCCAGTTCTATGGTTGTTTTCTTAATATTGTATTTGGCTTGTTGAAGAGTGGACATGTGATTTAATTGTTTTGGTTGGTTTGCTTGCAAGTCTGTTCATTGTGTTTGTATATGATTTGGTTTTCTATTTTGTGTTGTGGTTGTCCTTGTCTATGTTGTGGCTCAGCTCCATTTTCAAAATCCAGTTCTATGGTTGTTTCTTAATATTGTTTTTGGCTTGTTGAAGAGTGGACATGTGATTTAATTGTTTTGGTTGGTTTGCTTGCAAGTCTGTTCATTGTGTTTGTATATGATTTGGTTTTCTATTTTGTGTTGTGGTTGTTTGTGTGTGGCTTTGTTTATGATTTTTGGTTCTTTTTATATGAAAATCAAAATGGGTATCATGGGATCAGAGATTTCTTTAAAGAAGAATCTAAATTAGAAAAGAAAATCAAGTTTAGTGACATGAAAACTATTGGAATATGAAACCTATGAACTCTTTTCAATATTAATGCAGGGCCAGTGATTAGACTCTAAATTAATTTTAGAATTGGAGTTGAGATGAAAACTCTTCAAATATGGAAGTTATTGGCGTTCGCGATGAGCCTCTGAATTGAATTCTAGATTTTTACTCTAAACATAACAATTGTTAGGACTTGTGCAGAATTTGAAATAGATGGAACCATATTTCTATGGAATGACGTTGGGATTTTTATCTTGAAAACTTCTGTGTAACGCGTGCTATTCAAGAAGATTAGGATGCATTATCAGCTAAAAGCTCAATAGATACAAGCAATAAGATGAGATCTATGGTATGTTTTCTATATATATTTTAAGTTTTGATTATGAATTATCCTCTAAATATATATTAAATTAATTTTTCTTGTTTGTCTGAATAGCAGACTCATGTCCTTCCTTATCACTACCCACCCAATAAATTAGGGTTTTCTTATCTTGTAATCCATCTCATGTGAAATCGTAATCCTACATCAACCATCAACTCCAAACCCAGCTGAGTCTTCTTTTATTAGAAACTAAAGAATCCGTAGCCAGATCGAATAAAGAGATTAAAACAAGAAAGTCCTCTCTGTATATATTTGCATGCCTTTATTTATATCTATCTATTTGCATGCCTTTATTTATTTCTATGTGTGTTTTTTAGTCTTTCGATTAATCCATAATTTTGATGTCTTGCACTTATAATTATAACAAATAGAAGAGTGGCTCTGTGTGTTTTGTCTATCATTAATCTCACTTTTGTTTTCCAATATGAGGGTTAAATCAATCTTAGTGGTTGTATATTCTGTCCACTGAACCTGCACAAGTCTTATCAAATGATCAACCCTACATGTATATCTTTGGTATATATGCCATTAAACTTCACGTATAATTATTATTGCATACCCACGCGGAAAACCTCTACACCAATAGCATTCACAAGATTAACCTGCCATAGACAATGAAATGCAGAGTAAACAACGAGAGAGAGCTACTTCATATTTAAGTTCATATAATTTCGGATTTGTTCACTTGTAACTCGTCTGCCAATCATCTTCAATGAAGGAAATTGAATCCAATTTCACACTCCATTGGCTCAGCTTACAGCTATTCAACGACTTCATTTTCGAGCCACCTAATAGGATTCGACTATGAGCACTCAGCTGTAATGTCAATGTTAAGTTATGGGTTAAGGTTATATTAGAGTTACGGTTTATATTAGGATTAGGATTATGTTAGAGGTTGGATTTGTGAATTAAATAAGCTTATTTATCTTTATCAGTCACATAATAAGTTACAATTATGTGGTTGTTCTAGTTTAATTTTCAATAGAGTTTTTTTCATCTCACAAAGATGATTCTTTTTTAATGTGAAAATGAATTCTTTAATGTAAAGAAATAAGTAAGTTCTTGAAAAACTTTCTTCATCTCACAAAGATGATTTTTTTTTAATATAAAAATGAGATTAAATTATTATTATTATTATTATGCTTTCATTTAATAAAAATGAGAAAAAAAAAATTTCCATTGTAAAAAATAAGTTAATTGAGTAACAAATTTTACACTAAATAAAAAAAAAAAATATGGAAGTGATAAAAGCATGTGGCCATTTTTCAAATAAAATTGAATTGAATTTTTAACATATTGAGTTGCCATTACAAACTACATGTTATGTGTGGGCTAGTAACTTTCACGCTGAATGAACATGACATGTGAATTTAGCAACGTAGGGAAGGCTCTTTTGTTTAAAAATAATTGACAATTATTATTTTGGTAGCTTCAAATAAACTTTTGTTCTATTCATTATATGGTGAAAAAACATTATTCATTATATGGTGAAAAAACATAATTGTAAATTATATTTTTGTTGTTTTAGATGTAAGCAAATTATAAAAAAAATTGTAAATATTTGGTTGTTATAATCATTGTAATGGTGTAAAATTACATATAGCACAAGTACATTATTAAAGGTGGTTGATATATGTTAATTGACACCATTCTCCACCTTCTGAAATTAATGGCATTGATTGATGCATGTTAACCACCTTTAATAATGTGGTTGTACTAGTTCATGGTCGACGTGTCTCGAGAGAATTAGTAGAATTGCTAATTAAAATATTAGTATCAATAATATTGAAATATCTATCATATTTGACTATGGTTGACCATGGTTGTATACAGTCGACCATATTTGACTATGTTTGACAATGATTGACTCAGTTGAACATGGTTTTTTATGGTTGATTATTGTTTAACCATGGATAACTATGTTTGATTATGGTTGACCATCTTTAACTTTGGTTGACCATGTTTGACTTTAGGTTATAATGGTTAACGATGTTTAAATATGGTTAGACCATTGTTGACCATGTTTGACAATTATTGACCATGTTGACCATGATCAACAATTGACCATTTTTACAATTGTTTACCATGTTTTACCATTGTGTTGGTGGGCGAAAGTGACCGTCCGTCAACTGGAAGAACGAGTTTGGTCCGAGGTTGTCTAAGTAACCCAAGCCGTTTGGTATGACTCATCCCGACGGGTTTAATGGCTTCGTTAGCCAATCTAAGAATCCTAAAAGAAACAAATAAAAAGAAGAAATAACTAATTAATTAGTTATTTCAGTTCATATATATATACATACACTCTAACATACTGTTGTAGGTATACTTAAACAGAAAAACATACAAATATCATTTATGTACATTATCTATAAACTGCAAGTTTTAATCGAAACTTACGAAAATCGATGTGAAAGTAATTGCTTTAGAAAAGAAGATAAAGAAAGCACATAAGCAATAATTTTTTTTCGTTTTTCTTTTATTCATCTAAAATAATCAACGATGAAATGCAGAGATGTAGATAGACGAAAGATGAAACACAGTTCTTATTTTAATGATATATAAATGACAGAAAAATACAAAGGAGCTAACCTGTCAATGAGTTAATAATGTGTATTCAAGCATTTGCACGAGTGGAGAATATCCAACTGCCTTGTCCAAGAGAGAAATCTGTAGAGAACCTTATGACTATTCTAAATAAATTAAGAACCTGTCTCGGCAGCTAGGTTTTAATAACAGAAAAGGAGACACAAACATAAACCAGTGATCTCATAATTACACATGATTATAGCGAGATAAATCTTAAAACAACTTGTGCATTTCATCATTCAATTAAAGTTCAGAGATAAATCTTATCATTTTATTGAAGACATGACCACATCATTAACATTTTGAGAGGCAAATTATTGATGGTATTTATAATATAAACACCTACACATCGTAGATCTTTTAATCTAAAGATAATAGACCTATACATATAACAGGGTTAACAAAACATAAACAACAACATTATAGACAAAAGGCTAAAGCCAAAGTGAATTTATGTTGTCTATTAAGTTCTGAATCACTTGTCCATCTCTTGCCCTCAGCCAAGATGTCTTCTATTACAAAATACTGTGTATTTAAAGAGTTCAGGTAAACTAAGCATCCTATCTTCTGAGATAGGATCATATCTCAAAAGGATCTCAAAATTACAAAAATAGAGGGTCATAAAGCCACTCAATATCAAATTGTATCTCCAAAATAATAATAAAAATTTGTTTTTGTTTTGATTTGCTAAAATAAACCAAGAGGAAATGATTGATTAACTAAGTACAACAACACTCCATCTTATGAGATCACCATAAGATACATCATATCCTGAAAGAAAATGAAATGAATAAATTAAATATTTATTTAACTGATATTTTCCAAAATTTTACATGAGAATTGACTGGCTATAGAATCTTTTGATTCTGTAGCTAGTCTTATTTTAAACAACATAAATTTCATTCAATACATATTAATTAGAAAAATAACAATAAAAACCTAACTAAGATAAAACAAATCTTACCTTTCAACTGAATACTAAATTCGACTCATAAAATCTCAAAGTTGATCACTGCTTTGACATAGACAACATTTTTTATTATGACATTTTCAAGCGTTTTCCTTGCCTTTGTGTACAGATTTTGAGTTCGTTGCTTTCACTTGTTAATGAGTCAATCTGAGCTGCAAGGGTCTTGATCTTTGCTTGAAGGATGGGAACATATGTGTAATATCTGCCTACCCAATGTAAAGACACTTCACACTGTGAATCTGGGACGGTTGGTTGAGGAGACACATGACTGTGCGTCAAAACACTGCCACTGTCTATTGTAGGTTTTTGGCTAAGTTTGATCCCTGGAAAATCTTTATCATGTTTCAAGCATGGTGGCAGGTTATCTACATAATCAAAAGCCTGATCGGGATCCATTTTAAGGTAATTTGGGTCTTCAACTACCAGAAATTTTTCAATCTCAGAATCAGAGCTCTCATGGACTCGATTGGTTCGATCGAGCTCACATTAGCTCTTGTTTTATTATGTAGGCTCCTAGAGATTAGTCGTCCTGCCCTTTTGTTGTGAAACCCTAGCGTTGTTTGGTCTTTCTTTGATCGTTTGGAAAGGTTTCGACTGGTGGGATTTACATTAAGATTTGGGCAGACAACCTATTCATGCTCGGGATCTTTAATGACCCTAGGGTCAGCATCTTGTTGTTCGAACATAGGCTTATCGGGCATAGCCCTTTCGCGGGGTTCTTCACATGAGAACTCTGGTCTGTCACTGGAATGAACAGGAGGCCTTTCCAACATAAGTTTATCAACCACGGGCATCTCTATAGGGTTTAATGTAACAAAGTCATTGCGAGTTAGGAAAGTATCCCAATCGTCACCCTGTAGTTTCAAATGATGGACTAACAACAACCTAATTAAACCATGATGGAATAAACTAGAATTCAAACTCTGTCTTTTATATCTCTTAGCCATTTTATATAAACTCCTCCATAAGTAAAAAGGCATGTTCAACTGGAAACTGATAAACTCCATGAGTAATCTTATATGATAAAGGAAGACGAGGTCGTAGCGGCCTTCACAAGTCACAAATTGCCTTAAAATAGCCAGTAACCCATGCCATCTATCTTTCAATAGAGAAATAGGCATACCTTTGTCACAGCACTGAACTTTACGGGAGGTGAAGAACAGACCCCACGATACCTCGTCTAGATTTGAGTTTTTAAACCATCTTTGGTCATAGAGGGGAAAACCTATTGCCTCACTCACGAATTGCTCGATGATTTTCAATTGAATGTCGCCTACTTTAGCTCTGCACCCATCGAACGTGAGGGTGAACTCTTGGGCTGCTTGTAAATTATAACCCTGAAACTTCTCGAGAAACACAACCCAACCCTAATTTTTAAGGTCTTCTCTCGCATCATCACACAGTAGCAAAGTCTGGGGGCCATTTGGCTCAATCTGGACGACCGGGGCCATGAGGGTTCGGATAAGCAGTCACAAAGTCGAACAGGAATCACTGTGAGCATGAAGGGTTTCAGAAACAGAGGAAACTAGAGCAAAAGACCAAAGAAATAAAACTCATCGTGACCAAAATGAGAGCATAAGGGGTTCCATAACACGAAAATTGGGCGTATTGTGTAATGAATGCCAAAAGTATAGAATGAAACCCAAGACTTTAACTTAGAATAATGAATCTGTCGATTCAAACTGCCACCTCAAACAGAGTACAGGATATGACCGGGTGTGCTTGAACCTCATCATTGTGTAAAGGGTGGACTTGATTTTCTAAGGGTAGGAGAAGAGGTATTTTATAAACCAAAGCATAACGACAATTCGAAAAGGAAAATGTTTTACCAAGAATTATAAATGGAACAAAACCATAGTCTATTGACAATCAATTTTTGAATTATCATTCAAGTACTCAAGATATATCTTACAATCCATGAGCAACTTAAAAAAACTATTTTATTTTTATAAGATAAGCTCCAAAACAGAACAACACTCCTTAAAAGATTTGTAAGAACATTCACCCTTCTAGAGACATAAGCCTTAGATACAAATGTAATATGATTATAAGTTTCAATGCTTCATTCATGCTTTCATTCATGAACGAAGCATGAAAACAAAAATAAAAATAGGAACAATCGAAACATTCTCTTATAGCCGAAAAATCACCCTCAAATAGCAATATTTGTATGACAAAGCGTAGGCAGCTATAGGAATTATTATTTATCACTTTAAAAGGCAAAAATTGTGTGGGGTTGTCAACAATGGCGACTTACTGGGAGAAGCAGTTATCTCTGCATTACCAACGAGTTCAAGTTAGGACTTCTTACAATGATTATAGATCAAAAGATAGTTGAAGGACATCAGGCATTCCAAGGATCATTACACAGACCAATTTCAGGTATCTTCATGTTCAAATGGAATCTGGTGACAAAAATTAAAAATGAGAGCAATGACATTTAAGTCAATGGCTCCGATACTGTTGGCAGGGCCACTACTGCCAGCAAGCATCCATAGCCTCGGCAGGGATGTCAATTAACCCACTCTGACGCCTCTACCCTGTCCAAGAAATTTCAAATCAAAATGAAGGGCATTGATGATCAAAATCAACATTTATACCTGATAATTTTCATGAACCCGACATTGCTTCGCTGCCAGCAAGCCTATTCAGTACCCCAACGAAGTTGTCCTGGCACCATGCATGCATTTACCCACTGCCAACAGACCTGTTCAGTATTCTGGCGGGTTTAAAAACACTTCCCACAACTCTCGAGAAATTATTCACAATCTGATATAAATTTAAAGATATTCAGAAGAGCGAGTTGATGCTGAAAATTCCAGTCTTTGAAACAATTGTCATTTTCCAGCCTTTAATTTTTTTCTTAATCACCTTCATTATGATATGAAAATAGTTTCTTGCTGGAAGTAATCTTTCAAGGATAGGAAGGCATACTTGAGTTGCTTTCTTTAAGAGCAGGGACAACATAAAAATCTTTAAATATGGTCATGTATGCTCATAATTATAAAATGAAACCATGAAACCTATTCTGAACAGAAAAACTTGTTTGGCTACTCTGTGTTTCAAGAAATTGCATCAATTGATGCTTTGACAGACCTTGATTGTTGTTTAAGATGTGACATTATGGTTTCCCTCCTTGAACTAAACGGTGATACAGGCATGTTTTAACTAGAGAGCAATGAAAACAAACAAAATGAAAAGAACCAAAAACCAGAAAACAAAAAATAAATCAAAACCGAAAAATTATGTACAAAGGTGGATTTGGAAAAATCAAGAAAAATACCTTTTGAGAGCTTGGCCATTCATCGGGAAGGTGTCTGGATGTCCCTCCAAGTTTTGTAGGTGGAAGGAGTTGGGGCCCAGTTTTTCAGCGATCATGAAGGGACCCAACCACGGGTTTTGGAACTTAGTATGCACCCCTTTCCCTTCGTGAGGTTTATCCCATTTGAGAACCAGGTCTCCTATCTCGAAGTTTCTATCTGAAGCAGAGGTTGAATCAAACTAGCTTTTGACAATCTGTTGATGCTGATCCAGCCTCTCCTTTGCTTGCGTTCTAACTTCTTCTAGTTTTAGCAAGGCATTAATTTGACTGTCAAGAGGAGGGCATTCCTCTTCTTGAACTCTCTGTGATAATTGCAAAGAAGGAAGAAAAACATGAGGAGGAAGAATTGTTTCTCTTCCGTAGACAAGGAAAAACGGGGAGTTACCAACAAAAGTTTTTGGTGTCACCCTGTCTGCCCAGAGTGCATTAAAAAGTGCGTTGTGCAAATTCTTGTGGTTTTTCGAAACTGTCCTCTTAATGATCCTGATCAGATTTTTGTTTGCTGATTCTGCTAAACCATTTCCTTGGGGGTAATAGCTAGCAGAATATTTCAATTTGATCCCTTTTTCTAAAGTAAAAACACTCATATCGAGGGATGATAAGTAAGAAGCATTATCGAAGACCAAACATTCGGGAACACCGAATCTAGTAATAATATTCATGTTGAGGAAAGATATTACTTGTTTAGTGTTCACTACTTTCAGCGGTGCATCCTTGGACCATCTGGTAAAATAATCTGTTGTTGTAATGATGTATTTATGATGTTGTGAAGAAGTGGGGTTAATTGGCCCTATGATGTTGAGACCCCACTGCTGAAAAGGTGAATCTACCGAAACAGGCTGCAAAGAGAATGCTGCCTTTTTTACTCATCTAGCAGCCTTTTGAAATATTATCCATTTACGACATAATGCATGGGCATCTTTGAACAACGTGGGCCAATAGTACCCATCTCTTAATACTTTGTGAGCAGTGGTGTCTCCACCGAAGTGCCCACTAGCTTCACTTGCATGCAGTTCAGATAATACTTTCTCTGCTTCATCTCTTTCCAAACAACGCATGAGGACGTTATCAGAATTCTTACGGAATAATACGTAATTTACCAACTGGAAAGGTGAAGATTTTAATCTTAATGCTCTTATCTTTTTTGGATTGAAATGGCGAGGGGTAAAACTGTGGGTTAAATAAAACTTAATATCATCAAACCAAGAATTAGCAACAACTTGTGTGCAACAGATCTAATTTTCATTATGTTGATTAACAGTTGAGACATTAATTTGACTCTGTTGTTCTTCAACTGAATCAGCCACTAGTTTGCGTAGACCTTGACCTCTGAAAATTCATGCGGGGGTAATTTCGAGGTTATATTCTTGTAATAATGTCATCCATTTTGCCATTTTTTCACCCAATTCCTTTTGTACTAGCAAGTTTCTAATAGCGGGATGGGGTACAATGACCTTGGTTCTGGATATCAGCAAATAGGATCAGAAATGCTTCACTGCTTTGAAAAATGCATAAGCCTGTTGATCTACAGCTGGGTAGTTAAGTTTTTCTCCTTTGAAAGCTGAGCTCATGAAGTCAATGGGGATTTCATTGCTTTCAACATTCTTTTGGGTCAACACAACTGCATACAATCGGTCAGAGGCAAAAGTGTAAAGAGTGAAATCTTGCGAGAAATCAGGACTCATCAAGGAAGGGGCTTGCACTATGGCTTTTTTGATGGAATCAAAGGCTTGGTTTTCATGTGGTCCCCAACGATACTGAATATCCTTTTTAATTAAATTCTGCAACGGCCTTACCATTTATGAGAAACTTGGGACAAACCTTCTAACAAAGTTAGTCTTGCCTAAAAACGACTACATAGCTTTTTTAGAAGCGGGGGGGAGAGTTTAGCAATATCCTGGGTTCTTTTAGGGTCGATAATCATTCTGTATTTGGACACTATGAACCCAAGTAGTTTTCCTTGCTCAACCGCAAAGACAGATTTCTTAGAGTTAAGGGATATGCCATATTTACGGCATCGTTCTAGGAAATCCCTAAGGTGAGACAAATGATCCTTCTCGTTTCTAGAGAAGACGGTTACATCATCAAGATAGACCACTACTGATTGATTTAGGACACCACCAAAAGAGATGTCCATTGCTCTTTGGAAAGTGGCCCCGGCATTTATAAGCCCAAAAGGCATCTTTCTGTAGGCATAAGTACCCCATGAGGTACGAAAAGTGGTTTTGAGTTGGTTCGAGAGAGACATGAGGACTTGGTTGTATCCCCAAAAACCGTCTAGTAATGATAGTCTTTCAGAATCAGAAACTTGTTGAAGTACTTGTTCCATTGGAGGGACGTGACAATTATCTTTGTCCGATGCTTAGTTTAGATTACAAAAGTCGACACAGAATCATATTTCGCCACTTTTCTTCCTAATAGGGACAAGATTAGATACCCATTGTGTGTGTCTCACTGGGAAAATTATATTTGCATTCAATAATTTATTTAGTTATTTATTTACAGTGGGTGCCAACATAGGGTGCATTTTCCTTAGTTTTTGTTGAAATGGTTGGGTTTGGGGTTTCATGGGAATGACGTGTTGTATGATATTAGGATCAAATGTTTTCAGATCATCATATGTCCAAGCAAAAACGTCTTTGAATTCTTTAAACAATTTTATGAAGGAAGACCGTTCTTGCTCGGAACATCCCGTTCCCAAATTAATGTTTTGTGGATTTTCTTTAGTCCCTAAGTTGACTGTTTCATACATCAAAGAAGAACTATTCATTTTACAATTTACTCACCCACTAAATTTATCATGCAGGTCGCAAAATTTTTCTAGTCTTACAACATCTCTGGGAATAGAGTTTACCAAATCGGATGTCGAGTCAGGAGATCTAGGGTCTGATATTACCGTGAAGTTGCAGAGGTTTTCATTGTGAGTGCCTTCATCTATAATCAAACCTTGGAAAGTGTCTTCCATGTGAAAGAAGTGGATGATCTGTTGATCATCATTGAACACTCTCCAGTTGGTGATGTTGTCTGGGATTGACGGCCTGAACAATAATTCAATCGAGAATGCATTGGGAGAAAGATCTTCTGCAGGCAAAAGTTTAGAAGCGACATTATCCAATAAATCAGCCTCTGAATTACTTAATCTAGGAATGGAATTGATGTTAAATGCCAAAAAATTTCACATCAGACTCCATACCTCGGCTTGATAACTTTTCAGATGTGATGACAAACAGTGTATAGAATTTCTTACCTACCTGACCATGATTTCTGAATCACCGAACACTATTAATTTTCTTGCATCTATATCCAAAGATTTCTTAAGCCCTTGCATAAGTGCTTCATATTCGACAATGTTATTAGTGCACTCGAATTCTATTCGGCAGGAAATGAAAGTCTTATTACCTTCGGGGTCGATGAGTACACATCCAGCACCGACTCCTTCTTTGGATTTGGATCCGTCGAACTATAGCTACCATATTTGATCTTCGTCAGCAACGTTTGCTACATTTGACAAAGCTGGTGACTGCGTACAAGTAATGAGTTCTGATCTTTGCCTAGGATCGACGATGGGGGAAATTTCAGTGAAAAAATTGCCAAAGAAAGTGTGCATTCCTTGCATTTCAAATGAATTAGTAGATGCAATAAAAGGTTCGTTTGGATCATTTAGATCTTTCACGGTATGCTTGAGATAACATTCATTGTTAACCCTAATTCTATTTGGCTGTCTATTTTCTGGCAGCCACAAATGAGACCAATCTATTGCAAAGTATCCATGTAACTATTCAGACCAATCCCTACTCAAGAACAAACCATAAACTCTAGGGATGTCAACAATGATGACATCAATAATTTGGTGAACCTTAGGATTATAAGATAGCCTAATCAACACATTCTTAAGTTCACCGATTACCTTAACATTTGTTCGATCAAGCTGAATGATCTTAAGACTAGAAGGTTGAACTTCTACATTAATTTTTTGGCAAACAGATAAAGGCATAACATTTGAGGATGCGTCGAAATCTACCATGCAATTATGTACATTTCTATTGAAAATTTCAAAAGTCAGTAAAAAAGGCGGGACATTTTTTCGAGTATTAACAACAGAATTCTGCTGATTTTTTGTCACTGTCCCAGAAACAATTTTATCTACATTCGACACGATTTTTTCTGTTGAATCCCTTTTATCAGGAAGTTCGGTTGTATTTTTAGCCGGGATCCGTTTTTTTGTTTTAGAAATGATTTCTGTAGTTTTCTTGCTGTTAGAAATGTTGTCTTTATTGTTTTCTGCAATATTTTGAAGCATTTTCTGCAGAATTAACGGAAATTTCAAAAGCTCATAAACAAAAATATTAGCCCTTAGTTTCTTCATATCTTCAATCAAGTCGTATTCTAAAACTGGGGCTGCTAAAAAAAAATTATTTCAGCTTGATTAGGCTGTTGTGGAGGTGCATTATTACTCATTTCAGAAGATGGTTTATTCTGTGTTTTGCTCCTTGTGTTGTAAGGGTGGACAGTTTCAAAGTTTGCTTGAAAAATACTGTCAGAAAAATGTCCAAAGATATTGGGAGATGACTCCTCTTCTTCAACTATGTCTTCAGAATTCTCGAGAGGGGCAGATTTATCATGTGCTTCAAAAATGGTTTGCAAAGCGTATTGCAAGCTTTCGAAATTAAGACCTTCAGTGGTTGGATTTGGCCGATTGGGAGGAAAAGGCTTCCTGAAAGGAGGTTTAAAAATTCCTTTGCTTGTGGATGCCTCTTCAGCCGATCTCTTCAATTCTACGACTTGATTTGATATTTTTTGGACAACCTTTTGCCAACTTTCTAAGTCTAAAGTTTCTGGTTGGCTTTTGGCTTGAGGAGGCCTAGTAAGGATTTCTATTTTCTTTTAGCGGGTGTAGTTGTTTCATCTTCACTATTTAGATTGTCTTTCAAACTCAGTATATCTTTTTCTATTTGACTTGCTTCCTCAAAGGCTTCTAGTAATAAAGACTTTTTAGACCTTTTAACCCAAATTGCTATATTATTATGTAGAGCTTTGGTGTAATACGCAACAATTAAATTTTCAGTCGTCATTGAATCTGTGGGAATTCGATTTTTCAATGTAAGGAACCTTTGATTAAAGTCTTTTACTTTCTCCTTAGGGTTCAATTTTAGGCTGGATAGTTCCATAACCAAGACCTTGGGAGATTTATCATCTCTGAATTTCTCTAAGAAATAGGTTTCGAATTTGTCCCAAGAGATAATATTTTGTGGTTGTTGGGAAAAATACCAAGTACAAGCATTTCCCTCAAATGTATAAGGAAAGAGTCTACATACTATGTATTCATGTTCTACACTTCGGAGTCTAATGGCTAGCATAAATTTCTTTATGTGATCTTCGACAATTTTCTTGGAATCAGGATCGAACTTAGGCAACGATTTCTCCGGGTGTTTTGGTAATGTGTGTTGGGGTCCAGGTATAGCCACGACATCTTGGTCAAGCCAGGGTCTGGCGGGATTGTTTTGGTTTTCCATGGGTGTAGGTGGTTTCAAAGGCTAAGAAGGTTCTGATGATGAAATACCTTTGTCAGAGGACTCTCCTCCTAAAGAGGATGGAGATGAGGGAGGTGGGGAAGGTGGAATACCAGATCCCCCAGCTCCAAGAGAAGGTGTCCCAGTAGGTTCAGTAGTATTATATTCTAAAGGGTTTAAACACAGACCAGTGCCCTCAAGATGTTCTCTGATATCATAGAAGTCAAAGGTTGATTAAGCGGCCTACCAAGTTGCCCGATATGGGCCAAGGCACTATGTGTTCTTATGAGTGACTGACGAACGATTTATTGTATGTTGGCCTCCTGAGGATTTGGTGTTACTGGCTCAAGGGGAATCTGAGGATTGTCATTCGAGGTAGTTGTTGTTTGGGAAGTAACGTTATTGTCAGAATGACTTCGTGTTACTATAGGGGAGCGAGTGTGTGGAGGAGGAGTCTTACGACTTCCACATGCCATCAATTGTATTCAGGCCCTCCTTCTAGCACCATTTGTTGGCGGACGAAAGTGACTGTCCATAAACTGAAAGAACGAGTCCAGTCCGGGGTTGTCTAAGTAACCCAAGCCGTTTGGTATGACTCGTTCTAATGGGTTTAATGGCTCCGTTAGCCAATCTAAGAATCCTAAAAGAAACAAATAAAAATAAGAAATAACTAATTAATTAGTTATTTCAGTTCATATATATATACATGTACACTCTAACATACTGTTGTAGGTATACTTAAAAAGAAAAACATACAAATATCATTTATGTACATTATCTATAAACTGCAAGTTTTAATCGAAACTTACGAAAATCGATGTGAAAGTAATTGCTTTAAAAAAACAGATAAATAAAGCACATAAGAAATATTTTTTTCATTTTTCTTTTATTCATCTAAAATAATCAACGATGAAATATAGACATGTAGATAGACGAAAGTTGAAACACGGTTCTGATTTCAATGATATATAAATGACAGAAAAATACAAAGGAGCTAACCTGTCAATGAGTTAATAATCTGTATCCAAACATCTGTAGGAGTGGAGAATATCCAACTGCCTTGTCCAAGAGAGAAATTTGCAGAGAACCTTATGATTGTTCTAAATAAATTAAGAACCTGTCTCGGCAACTAGGTTTTAATAACAGAAAAGGAGACACAAACATAAACCTGTGATCTCATAACTACACATGATTATAGCGAGATAAATCTTAAAACAACATGTGCATTTCATCATTCAATTAAAGTTCAGAGATAAATCTTATCATTTTATTGAAGACATGACCACAACATTAATATTTTGAGAGGAAAATTATTGATGGTATTTATAATATAAACACCTGCACATCATAGATCTTTTAATCTAAAGATAACAGACCTATACATATAATAAGGTTAACAAAACATAAACAACAACATTATAGAGAAAAGGCTAAAGCCAAAGTGAATATATGTTGTCTATTAAGTTCTGAATCACTTGTCCATCTCTTTCCCTCAGCCAAGATGTCTTCTATTACAAAATACATGTATTTAAAGATTTCAGGTAAGCTAAGCATCCTATATTCTGAGATAGGATCATATCTCAAAAGGATCTCAAAATTACAAAAATAGAGGGTCATAAAGCCACTCAATATCAAACTGTATCTCCAAAATAATATAAGTTTTTGTTTTTGTTTTGATTTGCCAAAATAAACCAAGAGGAAATGATTGATTAACTAAGTACAACAATGCTCTAGCTTATGAGATCACCATAAGATACATCATATCCTGAAAGAAAATGAAATGAATAAATTAAATATTTATTTAACTGATATTTTCCAAAATTTTACATGAGAATTGATTGGCTACAAAATCTTTTGATTCTATAGCTAGTCTTATTTTAAACAACATAAATCTAATTCAATCCATATTAATTAGAAAAACAACAATAAAAACCCAACTAAGATAAAAAAAATATTACCTTTCAACTGAATACTAAATTCGACTCATAAAATCTCAGAGTTGATCATTGCTTTGACACACTCAACATTTTGTATTATGACATTTCCAGTCCTTTTCAAGCGTTTTCGTTGCCTTTGTGTACAGATTTTGAGTTCGTTGTTTTCACTTGTTAATGAGTCAATCTAAGCTGCGAGGCTCTTGATCTTTGCTTGAAGGATGGGAACATCTATGTAATATTTGCCTACCCAATGTAAACACACTTCACACTGTGGATATGGGACAGTTGGTTGAGGAGACACATGACTATGCATCAAGTGCCACTGTCTGCTATGGGTTTTTGACTGAGTTTGATCCCTGGAAAATCTTTATCATGTTTCAGGCATGGTGGCATTTTATCTACATAATCAAAAGCCTGACTGGGATCCATTTTAGGGTAATTTGGGTCTTCAATTGCCAGAAATTTTTCAATGTCAGAATCATAGCTCTCATGGACCTCGACCGGTTTGATCGAGCTCACATGAGCTCTTGATTTATTACGTAGGCTCCTAGAGATTAGTCATCCTGCCCTTTTGTTGTGAAACCCTAGCGTTGTTTGGTCTTTCTTTGATCGTTTGGAAAGGTTTCGACTAGTGGGCTTTACATTAAGATTTGGGTAGACAACTTGTTCATGCTTGGGATCTTTAATGACCCTAGGGTCGACATCCTTTTGTTCGAACATAGGCTTATCGGGCGTAACCCTTTCACAGGGTTCTTCACATGAGAACTCTGGTCTTTCATTGGAATGAACACGAGGCCTTTCTAGCATAAGTTTATCAACCACATGCATCTCTACAGGGTTTAATGTAACAAAGCCATTGCGAGTTAGGAAAGTATCCCAATCGTCACCCTGTAGTTTCAAATGATGGACTAACAACAACCTAATTAACCCGTGATGAAATAAACTAGAATTCAAACTCTGTCTTTCATATCTCTTAGCCATTTTATATAAACTCCTCCATAATTAAAAAGGCATGTTCAACTGGAAACTGATAAACTGCATGAGTAATCTTATATGATAAAGGAAGACGAGGTCGTAGCAGCCTTCACAAGTCACAAATTGCCTTAAAACAACCAGTAACCCATGTCATCTATCTTTCAATAGAGAAATCGGCATACCTTTGTCGCAGCACTGAAATTTTCAGGAGATGAAGAACAGACCCCAAAGTACCTCATCTAGCTTTGAGTTTTTAAACCATCTTTGGACAGAGAGGGGGAAACCTGTTGCCTCACTCACGAATTTCTCAGTGATTTCCAATTGAATGTCGCCTACTTTAGCTCTGCACCCATCAAACGTGAGGGCGGACTCTTGGGATGCTTGTAAATTATAACCCTGAAACTTCTCGAGAAACACAACCCAACCCTGATTTTTAAGGTCTTCTCTCGCATCATCACACAGTAACAAAGTCTGCGGGGCATTTGGCTCAATCCGGATGACCGGGACCATGAGGGTTTGGACAAGAAGTCACGAATTTGAATAGGAATCATTGTGAGCATGAAGGGTTTTAGAAACAGAGGAAACCAGAGAAAAATACCAAAGGAATAAAACTCATCGTGACCAAAATGAGAGCATAAGGGGTTCCATAACCATGGATGATTTTAGGGGCTAAATTTCGCTCATGGGCTAATTTTCCATGGTTTTTTCAAAAACAAGATTCATTATTTTAAAAATTATTTTCCCAAATTCTACAGGATAAAATTATTTTACCTTAAAAATCGCCAAAAAATTATAAAAACTATATAAAATCCTTAGAAATTTGAATATTTTTACAAAAATATCGCAAAACATTTATAGTTGGCATATGAAGGATTAGTAAGATTCGCCAATGTTTCTACATTTTAAAATAAATTTCCATCCTTAAAATCATCCTGGACCATAACACGAAAATTGGGCGTATTGTGTAATGAATGCCAAAAGTACAGAACGAAACCCAAGACTTTAACTTAGAATAATGAATCTGTCGATTCAAACTGCCACCTCAAACAGAGTACAGGATACGACCGGGTGTGCTTGAACATCATCATTGTGTAAAGGGTGGACTTGATTTTCTAAGGGTAGGAGAAGAGGTATTTTATAAATCAAAGCATAACGACAATTCGAAAAGGAAAATGCTTTACCAAGAATTATAAATGGAACAAAACCATAGTCTATTGCCAGTCAATTTTTGATGTATCATTCAAGTACTCAAGATATATCTTACAATCCATGAGCAACTTAAAACAATTGTTTTATTGTTATAAGATAAGCTCCAAAACAGAACAACACTCCTTAAAAGATTTGCTAGAACATTCACCCTTATGGAGACATAAGCCTTAGATACAAATGTAATACGATTATAAGTTTCAATGCTTCATTCATGAACGAAGCATGAAAATGAAAACAAATATAGGAACAATCGAAACATTCTCTTATAGCCGAAAAATCACCCTCAAATAGCAATATTTGTATGACAAAGCATAGGCAGCTACATGAATTATTATTTGTCACTTTAAAAGGCGAAAATTGTGTGGGTCTGCCAACACATTGTTGACCATTGTTGACTATGGTTTACCCAGGTTGACTATTCTTGACCATGTTTGAATATGGTTGATTTTGGTTGACAATTTTTCACTATGGTTTACAATGGTTGACCATATTTGACTATCGTTGACCATCGTTAATTATGTATAATTATGGTTTCCCATGTTTAACTATGGTTGATTATGTTGAACTGTGGTTTGAGCATGATTAACCATGGTTTTCTATGATTGACCATGTTTGACTATGGTTAATTATCATTGACATTGTTTGACGATGGTTTACTATGATTTTATATGGTTGACCATGATTGAACATGTTTCACCATTGTTAACATTGATTGATCATGGTTGACTTTGGTTTCCTTTGGTTGACTATGTTTAAATTTGGTTAAACATGAGTGACCATGAATGACTATGGTTGACCATGTTTAACATGATTAACTTTGGTTGACCATGGTTGACCATGTTTGATTATGGATTTCTTTGGTGGACCATGGTTGACTTTAGTTAGCCATTGTTGACTATGGTTGACCACATGTAACCATGCTTGAGTATGGTGAACCATTGTGATTATTGTTGACTAAGTTCAACTACAGTTGACCATGATTTACCACGTACACTATGAATGAGCATGGTTGACCTTGATTGAGTATGGTTGGCTATTGTTGACTATGGTTGATAATGGTTGATTATTTAAATTATCTATAGTAGATCATGTTGACATAAGAGACCAGTATTGACTATGGTTTACTATAAATGATATTGTTTGACTATGATTAACTTTGGTTGATTTTATTTCTTAATGGTTAACTATGGTCGATTGTAAATTGAGGATGGTTGTCTTATTGATTGTTGTTCAGTATGATTGATTGTGGTTGACGATGTTTGAATGGTAGTTAATTTTGTTAGAGTTTGACTTCAATATTGTGTCACATTGCAACATTAAGAGGTTGACTTGAATTTATGTCACATTATATTAACATTAAGAGGTTGAATTCAAAATTACGCCATGTTACTACATTAAGAGGTTGACTTGAACAAAATGTCACATTGTGACATTATGGATGACGTTAATATTATATCACATTGTGAAATTAAGAGGTTGACTTCAATATTGTGTCACAATGCAACATGGAGATGTTAATAATATGGTTATGTCACATTATGACATTAAGTTGGCTTGACTTCTTTCAAATTGTTATGTCCCTCAATGGTTATGTCACATTGTGATCGTTAATGACATGTTAAGGCATATTTCTATGTTTCTCAATGATTCTATTAGGTTGCGATGTTTGTCAAAGGTTATGTCACATTGAAACATACATCAAGGGTTATGTCCCATTGTGACATTTCTTAATGGTTGTGATGGATTACCACATTCCTAAACGCTTATGTCACTATGCAACATTCATCTTGGTTGACTTATGTCTAATTGTTATTCCTCAATGGTTATGTTGCATTGAAACGTTCATTGAGGGTTATGTCACATTGCAACATTCTAGAAGGGCTATGTTGAATTGTGATGTTCATCATGGTTGACTTATGTTGCATTACAATGTTCCTTGAGGGTTATGTTGAAAAATTCATCAATGGTTTTGTCACATTGTGACATTATTAAAGGATTATGATGGATAGTGATGTTCCTCAATGGATATGTCTTATTACAACGTCCATCTTGGTTGAACTATGTCGAATTTCTATGTTCTTAATGATTATGTTGCAATGTGACATTCATAATGGGTCATGGCATATCACTATACTCATCACGGGTTATGTTGGATTGTAATGCCCCTCAATGGTTATGTCACATTACAATGTTCATCAAGGGATATGTCACATTGTTATGTTCCTCGATGGTGTTATCGAATTTCCATGTTCCTCAATGGTTATTCATCTTTGTTGGTGCCATTCTCCACCTTCTCAATGGTTATGGTGCAACCAATGAACGTTACAAAGTGGCATTCAAAACCATTGTAGGTGACATTTTCCACCTTATCAATGGTTATGAGAAGTTCATCTTGGTTGACATATGTTGAATCACTACGTTCATCTTGGTTGACTTATGTCGAACTGACATATGTTGATATTAATCTTAGTTGACTTATGTTGAAATTAAATATGTCGACCATCATATTGGTTGTCATATGTCAAATTGTGGTGTTCATCTTTCTTGACTTATGTCGCATTGAAATGTTCCTTAAGGGCTATGTTGGATTGTAATGTTCATCAATGCTTTTGCCACAATGTGACATTCTTCATGGTTTATGTTGGATTGCAATGTTCATCAATGGTTATGTTTTGTTGCAACATTCATCTTGGTTGACTTATGTCGAATTGTTATGTTCTCAATGGTTATGTTGAAATACAACATTCATAATGGGTTGGCATATTACTATGTTGGATTGAAATTCCCCTCAATGGTTGTCACATTACGACATTCATCAAGGGATATGTCACATTCTGACATTCTTCTAGGGTGTTGTTGGATTGTATTGGGAGGCCTCTTAGGCCCTTGTAATAGTCATCACATGTATCATCAGACATAAGACATAAGACATATCATCATGTATCTTGCTTGACTTATGTCAAATTAACATATGCCAATGTTCATCTTTGTAATACCCCTAAGATGAACTCCAACTATAAATGTAAATATAATGTATATATATTTATATAAGCAGGTGAGTTGTTGGTATCAAGTCTTGGATTCAATTTTGTGTGCACGTTCCATAGTTGGTGATTACGCGAGGATTGTACATCAAAGAAAGAACATGCACATTTCATAGACTTCCGTGCACCTATGTAAGTGTGCGAGGATGGCACACCGCAAGGATGGCACACCAAAGGAAGAGTGTGCACATCCCAGAGTTTTGCGCACACCAAATTAAGCACGTCGTTTTGAGGCTAGAGAGCCTTTGTATAAATGCTTGTGTTTTGAGGCTAGTGAGCCTAGATGCAAAAGGCCAGTGTGCATGTATTGTAAATGTAATCACCCTCGAGATTGTTAATATAATCACATCATTGCGCACATACTTGAATCAAATGAAAAGAGTCGTGGGGCTAAACTCCATGGTAAAGGAAAAAGGAGCCTAAGTCAAGGGAATATTTAATTAATATTTTCAAAAGTTTAATTAAGGATATGTATTTAGCCTAAGTTTCCAAAGGATGGGAATGAGGCACCAAGTAGCTAAAAACTATCCCTAAAGGTGACAAGTGTCAAGTTATAACCATGCAATATATATTGTTGGCCTTAATGTAATTCGGGGGGATTATCACCCCGAGATCATTCAAACAAACTTCCTCTGTGAAGGAATACATATTTTTGTTGTAACTTATTGTCATTTCTTAACCCTGTGCTTGGGAATATTTGTTACTGTCAAAGAGGCGGATTGTCAAGCCCGTTAGCATTCTCTCTAGGTGAGAGATTTGTTGTTCAAGAGGTGGGTTGTCAGGCCCATGAGAATTCTTTTTAGGTGAGATTTTGCTAAGAATTGTTCTTTGGTGCACTCGACATTAGATACAGGGCTCTAAGACTTCCTTTCCATCCTGTTTTTTAAGCCTCGGAAGGGAAGTGGGGAAGCCGAAGGACTGTTGAGTAGAGAAAGGGCACAATTCCTAGGGTGGGACAGGCATGTGCTAAATGAGGGACCGTAGGCTAGTTGTAGAAGTTGGCACCTTGGACCAAGCCTTTTGTTGAATATCAGACCATAGCTAGTGATAGGAAACCATTTTCTTGTGGATTTTAAGCCCCAACTAGGGAGTGACTTGTCATTGAAATATTATGAATGACAGAGTCTATGGCTGGTAGGAATGTATGAGTCCTACACGCAGTTGGGCTTTTATAAAAGATAAGTGTCCTTCACAGGCTTGTTTAATTACTGTGTGCTCTAATGTTCATATTTTTAAATGGGTTTATCTTCCAGTATGAAATTTCCTCTAAATGTTGTGGTTAATTTTGTGTAATGTTACTGTATATGTGTGTGTGTGTGTGTGTTTCTCTCTCTTATATGCTACGACTTATGTGGGCATGACAATTATAAGTGTTTCTTGTTAAGTCAAACTCTATGGTGTGGTTAGAAGATATCAAGGCAAGGTATGAATCGTCGAGCATGCAGTGAAGTAGTTTGCGCACACAAAGGTGATAGAATCTACATGCATCATCAAATTGATTGCATGCGTAGTAGTATCATGTGTGCAGAGCGTTTGTGCACACATCAGTATATATGTGTTTTGAAGGGCTAAGCATGCATAAGATTTGTGACATTTATTCCACTACTATAATTGTATTAAAATAAGTATACACGTAGAGAGAGAGACTCAACTTGGGTCTGGGTGCAATATCTTAAGTTTGTGCGTGGTTATTGCGGGTTTAGTTGTAATAGAGAGCATTATAAGTAGTATCCACGCACTAGGAATTTTGATGTAGCGTTGTCTAGTATTGAGCTTGGGTTGCTACAAAGAATATCCCAACGATAGAGGTTGAGATTGTGTGACGTGGCCTGGCCAGGGAGGCTGGGGACATTACATTCTGGTATCAGAGAAATTGGTTCAATACTGGACTTCTCTGGGCCAAATATCAACATGGAATAGACATGTGCGCTAAGTATTGGTGCCATGTAGTTTAGGGTTTATTGTGCACGGAAAATCATTGGTGCAAAGTATAGAGCTATGATGCATGCAAGAATAGTGATGTGCGGGTGTCCACACTACAATTTGGATGTTAAATTCATCCAAGGGAAAAGCAAAGAAAGGATTTTGACAAAATGTGCATAACTCTCATGAAATTGTCGCATTAATTAGTCTAAAAAATCTTGCTAACTGCACTTTTTGCAAGGTTAACAACAATTAGTTAAGGACAAAATCAATGTAGAGATTAAAATCATGGCAGGTGTGCAGAGAACCTACAGTCACGATGAAGAAATGGGAAGGTTGTACGTTGGTATGGGTATTGAAGGTACAAAATCTAATGGTCATAGGGATGACTTAGAAGAGAGCATGAACTTGGTAGAGACCATAAAAAGTTTGCAAAAGGATGTCCAATGTGATAAAGTTGATAATGACAGGCTTATGAAATCCAAGGAGGAGCAAGATGGATTCAACATCAAGTTGTTACAAAGCTTGGAAAAAATTGAGAAAAATATGGATAGGGAGACCAAGTCAAGCAAATGAGGAAGACACAGGTCTCATGATGAGGGAAGAAAAAAAAAATTCCCGACAGGCATCTCCATCACTATACAAGATATTCAACTAGGATAGAACACATTAGTTTGAGCCCATCTCTTGTCAGAAATCATAAGAGAAGGACTGGGGTTGATCCAGGGGATCAAATTTTGCTCAAAATTCAAATTGCTCGAAATTGTTTCAAATCGAAGGGGGGTGTAGGCATCGTTGGTACGAACCCAACGCAACTTTTTTGGGTTCAAACGGACGTCGGGAGCGAGAGATATCGCGTTCTGTTCAAAATGACAAACATGCAAAAAAAGGGATGCTAATTGTACAGTCCGTACAGCTGCTGACATGGTAGTCCGTACGACACATGGCAGAGATGAGTGGCAGACAGTTGGTAGATGTGGAAGAATGACATTGCAACACGTGGCAGTATTTGGTTGGTTGTATGGTGCCACGTGGCCCAGTCATGGGCTGCCACGTGGCACCCTATTATTGGTTGCTTGTATAAAATCTTATTGGAGTCCACCGGGTTTGACCCTGTGACCTCCACCCACGTATAACCTTTGCAAAGTTTGCATTGCCAACGTGCCACACCATATTCCTTGTTATATATATGGTTTCACATAAATTTAAGTTTGAGTTTTTTGTATGTTGGCACGAGGGTCCGGGCTGGGGATTAGCTCCAGCCCCCGGTCACATATTTTGTTGCCATATGACCATTGTTATATCATGACGTGTGTGCGTGGGTATGCGTTTTGGTTTGGATTTAAATTTGGTTCAAACAGTTATGTAAACTCTTGGCCCTTATTCTTTAAACGCGTGGTCACATGGGTCATACGACCACGACGTTGGCGGTTAGGGGCTAGGTGCACCCGTAACCGTCCTACAGTTCGCACCGTTTGTGCGGTTGCGCCTAATGCTGAGTTTTAATGCTTAAATATGCGTGGGGGATAGGTTGAGCCAACAAGGGTGCAATTTTTAGATGTAGAGACAACAAGTTTGAAGGGGGACTTCCAGGAAGCCTATCTTCTTCAATTTTTGGCCAAATGAGGTGCCGAAAAAGCCCAGCTAGGGGTTTTTGGGCGTTTTGAAGCCATTGGAGCAGTCTATTTTGCATTTTGAGAAATTTAAAGAACATTTTTGATCACTTTGAGCAAATAATACAAAAGATCCATTGGAAGCTGGACTAGGAGATGTAGCCCAAGAGAGCAGTGAACTCCTTTATCATTTGTTGTGTTATGTGTTTTATGTTCACTGTTATTGTTGCTGTTTATATGCATCTTTGATGAGTAATTTCTATAAAAGTTGTGTTGCAAAGTTGATCCATTTGCATTTTAACACATAAAATATAACTTGCAAATAATTTCAAGAATACAAGTCTTCTTCATTTTTAGATCAAGTTGGTATCAGAGCACTAGGTTTTTGAAGACTTTATTATTTGCAGGTGCTTTGTTTTCTGATGCTCACAAGGTTGAAACTCACAAGAGGAGAAGGTCAACTTGTAGAGCCAAGTTCTCATCCTTAAAGGAGGAAGCTTATATCATCACCACAAGTTTCAAGGAGGCATTCACCAAGTATGGCTCATGAAGAGAGTCATGAACATGTTCCTGCAGAAGATGAAGATCTCAGAAAGGTTGTC
>SNQJ01S0023209.1:28460-49097 GCA_010110895.2 Picea sitchensis | reverse complement strand
ACTACATTCAGCATGCTTACAATCGAGCTAAGCACTCTTCAACTCAAACGTCACCATTTGAAGCATGTTTTGGCTATTTACCCAAATCTCCTTTAGATTTTATCTTTGGGAAGGATATTGCTATTGATGGTCAATATGACATTGATAGGGAAGAAAAGTTCATTGAACAAATTCTGTCGATACATCAAATGGTGCAAGAGCAGTTGGAAAAGAGTCAAGCCAAGTACAAAACAAGACATGACAAGCATCGTGTTGATCACAATTTCCAAGTTGGAGATGAAGTTTGGCTTTACATTAGTAAGGAGAGGTTTAAAGGAGAAGGTGAAAAATTGAAACCAATTCGATATGGTCCTTTCAAGATTATTGACAAGATTGGTAACAATGCCTTTCGTTTAGATTTGCCTCTTTATATGCAAATGTATGCAGTTGTTAATGTTGAGAATTTGAAATTTTATGAGCCTCCTTTGATTGATGATCAAGGAGAGCATGTTCAGATTCCTTCTATAGATGATTTTTTCCCAGAATATCTTACAGAACTGCATGAAGACACAATCCTTGACAGGAGAATGCGAACTTCAAAACGAGGAAATGTGGAGTATCTTTGAGTTGGTCTTAAAGGTACAAATCCAAGAAAATCCAAGTGGATTGAGGTTGGAAAGGTGAGGGAGCTATACCCTCATCTTCAAATAGACTGAAAATAGTCTTTTGGAGGTCCAAAAACTTTCCAATGGGAAGGTGTGATCCAGGGGATCAAATTTTGCTCAAAATTCAAAGTGCTCGAAATCGCTTCAAATTGAACGAGAGTGTAGGCCTCCTCGTTATGAACCCAACGCAACTCGTTTGGGTTCAAACGGACGTCGGGAGCGAGAGATATCGCGTTCTGTTCAAAATAACAAACAAGCAAAAAAAGGGATGCTAACTGTACAGTCTGTACGGCTGCTAACGTGGTAGTCTGTACGAAACGTGGCATAGTTGAGTGGTAGATAGTTGGAAGATGTGGATGAATGACATTGCGACACGTGGCAGTATTTGGTTGGTTGTACGGTGCCACGTGGCCCAGTCATGGGCTACCACGTGGCACCCTAATATTGGTTGCTTGTATAAAATCTTATTGGAGTCCACCGGGTTCGACCTCGTCACCTCCACCCACGTATAACCTTTGCAAAGTTTGCATTGCCAACGCGCCACACCATATTCCTTGTTATATATATGGTTTCACATAAATTTAAGTTTGAGTTTGTTGTATGTTGGCACGGGCATCCGGGTTGGGGCTTAGCCCCAGCCCCCGGTCACATATTTTGTTGTCATATGACCATTGTTATATCGTGATGCGTGCACGTGGGTATGTGTTTTGGTTTGGATTTAAATTCGGTTCAAACGGTTATGTAAACTCTTGGCCCTTATTCTTTAAACACGCAGTCACATGGGTCATATGACCACGACCTTGGTGGTTAGGGGCTAGGTGCACCCGTAATCGTCCTACAGTTCGCACCGTTTGTGCGGTTGCGCCCGGTGCTGAGTTTTAACGCTTAATTATGCATGGGGGCAAGGTTGAGCCAACAAGGGTGCAATTTGTAGATGCAAAGACAACAAGTTTGAAGGGGGACTTCCAGGAAACCTATCTTCTTCAATTTTTGGCCAAACGAGGTGTCAAAAAAGCCCAGCTAGGGGTTTTTAGACGTTTTGAAGCCATTGGAGTAGTCTATTTGGCATTTTGAGCATTGTAAAGCACATTTTTAAGCACTTTGAGTAAATAATACAAAAGATCCATTGGAAGCTGGACCAGGAGATGTAGCCCAAGAGAGGGGTGAACTCCTTTATCATTTGCTGTGTTATGTGTTTTATGTTCACTATTATTGTTGTTGTTTATATGCATCTTTGATGAGTAATTTCTATAAAAGTTCTGTTGCAAAGTTGATCCATTTGCATTTTAACACATAAAATTTAACTTGCAAATAATTTCAAGAATACAAGTCTTCTTCATTTTTAGATCAGGGGTGGACGAGCTACATGGAGAAATGAATAAAATCAAGCCTCCTACTTTTGATGGTGAACATAAGAAGGATGAGGATGCAGAGACATGGCTGTTGGGTATGAGGAAATACTTCCAAATGCATAATTACTCCTTGCAGGTAGAAGGGTGAATTTTCATTTATCATCTTAAGAGGAAATCATTAATGTGGTGGGATCAGTATGTGCAAGTGAAACACATTGATGAGAAAAAAGTTACTTGGAGGGAATTCAAGCAACATTTTGAAAATAAATATTTAACCAAGCACTACTATGATAGGAAAATGAAGGAGTTCTTTGAACTCAAGCTTGGGAGCATGACTATAGACTAGTACGAAAGGACATTTTTAGAGCTGCTGAAATATGTTCCTTTTATCAAGGATTTACATGTGAATATTCAAAGGTACCTGAGTGGGTTTCCATCATTTATGAGAGATAAAATACAATATGATGATGCCAAGACATTGGAGGAAACTATAAGGAGAGATAAATGCATTTATGAGTAGCAAAGGGGAAAATCGACTTTCCAAAAGGCTTGGGAAGACAAGATGAAAAGAAAGGTGGAACAGAGGAAGAAGGGGACTAAGCCACCATTTTTCATAAATATTGCACAAGGAAAAGTAGCTTCCAAGGAGCCCAGAATGAGTGAGGCAATGGAAACCAGGCCAAGGCATCAACCAATGGAGTGTTGGGGTTGTGAAAGAAACCATATGTTTAGAGATTTCCCTAAAAGAGGTTAAAAAGTGAGGACTGCACACAGTGTGCAATAAGATGCAACAGTTGAAGACTTGGATAGAAGTGTACCTAGAATTTATGCATCCCTAGACAACAAACAAGTTGAGTTTCAGTCGCACATGATCGAGATTAATGATCAACCCATTGTTATTTTAATTGACTCGAAAGCTAGTCATAGTTATATAAATCCTAAAATGGTGGAAAGATTCCAATTGTCGAGAATCAAGCTTGGAAAACCTTGGTTGGTGTTGCTAGCTACAGGGGAAAAAAGGAAAATTAATGAGATGGTCAAGGCATGTCCAATGGAAATTAATGGACTATGCACAAAAGCTGATTTGAATATCATAACTTTGGGCTCGTGAGATTACCTCATTAGTATGGATTGGTTGGACCAACATCATGTTGTCCCAGACTATTATAATAAGGCATTTAATTTCCTAGATGAGCAAGGAGATTTGAGAATAGTTCAAGGAATTCCAAGAGCTGTGATTATTAGAGAAATTTCATCCTTGCAATTGAAGAAAAGCTATTGGAAGGGGTGTCAAGTATTTGCAACGCACATGGAAGAGGAACCTGTGGATAAAGTGTCAAGTGTTGAAGAATGCACAATACTAAAATAATTCAAGGATTTCTTTAAAGAGAGATCGAGGCTACCACTAAAAAGAGGTAATGATTTCTCTATAAATCTGATGTTGGGAGCAACTCATGTATTCAAGACTCCTTATAGGATGAGTACACCAGAGTTGAAGGAATTACAGATGCAACTAGAAGAGCTTATGAAGAAGGGGTATGTATGCCTAAGTGTGACGCCTTGGGGTGCACCAGTTTTATTTGTGAAAAATAAATATGGTACGTTGAGACTCTGCATTGACTTTAGGCAGTTGAACAAAGTAACAATGAAGAACAAGTATCCTTTGCCAAGGATATATGACCTGTTTGATCAGCTAAGGGGCACAAATATATTTTCCAAGATTGACCTTATATATATGGCTATCACCTTGAAGTGAGAATAAAAGAGGAATACATCAACAAGGTTGCCTTCAGAACAAGGTATGGCCATTACGAGTTCACAATGGTGCCATTTGCATTGTCGAATGCATCGGTTGTCTTCATGTGTTTAATGAATGGAGTTTCTAGAGAATACTTAGATAAGTTCGTCGTCGTATTTTTGGATGACATTCTTATTTACTCTAAATCCAAAGAAGAAAATGAAAAACACTTGAAGATGATGTTGAATGTATTGAGGGAGCATCAACTTTATGCAAATATGAGCAAGTTCTCGTTCTACCAGAGGCGTCATTCATTATTTGGGTCATATCATTTCATAGGAAGGAATAGTTGTGGACCCAATGAAGATAAAATCCATCAAGGAATGGCCAACACCAACAAATGTTGTAGAAGTGAGATCCTTTATGGGACTTGCAGGTTATTACAGAAGGTTAATTGAAGGCTTCTCATAGATTGCGCGTCCAATTGCATCTTTGCAAAAGAAAGGTGTGTAATTTGAATGGACTCCAGATTGTGCAAGGAGTTTTCAGCACTTGAAGAGTTTTTTGACAAGTGCACAAATTTTGAGAATTGTGGATTCAAATGTAGACTTCATTGTGTGCACAGATGCATGTAAGGTGGGGCTTGGAGGATTCCTTAGTCAGAAAGGACATGTGATATGTATGAATCAAGAAAATTAAAAGAGCATGAATGGCTCTATGCTACTCATGATTTAGAATTGGCAGCTATAGTGCATGCCTTGAAGATGTGGAGACATTGTGTCATGGGTAAAATATTTGAGATGAGAACATACCATTGTGGTCTCAAATATTTGTTTGGACAACCAAGTTTAAATTCCAGACAAAGCAGGTGGTTAAAATTTCTCAGTGAGTATGAATTTCATATAAATCATATCAAGGGTAAGGAGAATAAGGTGGTTGGTGCACTTAGCAGGAGAGTGCATGAGATGCATGCTACAACCATTTACATGTAATAGACAAATTTGAGAGATAGAATCATAGAAGTTGCAAAGTCAGATCGATGTTATGAGGAATTAAGAGAAAAATTACAGCAAGGTATTTTGCATCATAAACTTGAAGAGTATGCGCTTAAAGAGGATTGAGTTCTCTTGTTTAGGTATAGAGTTTATGTTTCTAACTCACCAGAGTTAAAAAAATATATTATTGAAGGAATTGCATAATGTGCCTTATGTCGGGCACCCTGGTTATCAAAAGACAATAACAACTATTAAGAAACAATATTATTGGCCATGCATGAAAAAGGAGGTTGTTGATTTTATTGCTAGATTCCTTGAATGTCAAAAGGTTAAGGCTGAGCACAAACATTCAATTGGTTTACTACAACCATTTCCCATTCTTGAGTGGAAGTGGGAAGTTATAACGATGGATTTTATAGCTAAGATGACCAGATTAGCCAAGCAACATGATTCCATCATGGTGGTAGTGGATAAGATCACTAAAGCTTCCCATTTTGTTCTAGTGAAGTCAACTTACAAGGAAAATAATATTGCTATTATCTACATGAGAGAAATTTCTAAATTGCATGGTGTGCCTAAGGCAACTGTGTATGACAGAGATCCCAAATTCACTTCAAATTTTTGGATGGGACTATTCAAGGGAATTGGGACAAGTCTAAACTTTAGCACATTATATCACCCATAATCAGATGGAAAAACATAGAGGGTAAATCAGGAAATAGAAGATATGATAAGGATGTATGTGATGGATAAACCATCAAAATGGGAAGACAACTTGCATTTGGTAGAGTTTGCTTACAACAATGGGTATCAAGCATCTTTAAAGATGAGTCCATTTGAAGCATTGTATGGTAGAAGGTGCAACACACATGTGAGTTGGGATAACCCAGTAGATCACATAGTCGTTGGGTCAGATTTGCTTCAAGAAATGGAAGAGCAGATGGTAAAAATAAAGAAAAATTTAAAAGCTTCCCTTGCTAGAAAAAAAAGCTATGTAGATAAAGGCCAAACTTTTAAAGAATTTAAAGTGGGTGACCACGTGTTCCTAAAAGTAAAAGCAAGACAAAGCTCCCTAAAGTTGAGGAATTTCTCTAAGCTAGCGGCATGATATTGTGGGCCATTCGAAATCCTAGAGAGGATTGGTCATGTTGCATATATGATGGCTCTACCTGCATTCTTGAGTATTCATAATGTATTCCATGTTTCCTTACTTAAAAAGTATGTACCTAATGCTAATCATATCATTGATTGGAATGTGATTTAGGTGGATCAAGAGGGAAATTTTCGAGTTTAACCACTGTGCATATTGGATCAGAAAGTCAAGACTCTCCAGGATCGCGTAGTAGGACTAGTAAAGGTCCAATGGACCTATTACGGTCCTGGAGATGCAACCTGGGAATAAGAAGATGCTATGCAGGAAGAGTATCCACATTTCTTTGAGGAATTTTGAAAGTTTTGATTATACATGTGTATGTAATGCACTGAGGACAATGCATAAATAAGGGGGAGGGGAATGTGATACCCCTAGGCCGAACCCAAACTGTAAATGTAAATATAATGTATATATATTTATATAAGCCGATGAGTTGTTGGTATCAAGTCTTGGGTTCAATTTTGTGCACACATTCCATAGTTGATGATTGCACGAGGATTGTACATCAAAGAAAAAATGTGCACATTTCATAGAGTAGCGCACACATATGTAAGTGTGCGAGGATGACACACCAAATGAAGAGTGTGCACATCCTAGATTTTTTCACACACCAGATTAAGTGTGCAGTTTTGAGGCTAGAGAGCCTTTGTATATATGCTTGTGTTTTGAGGCTCCTGAGCCTAGATGAAAAAGGCCAGTGCACCTGTATTGTAAATGTAATCACCCTTAATATTGTTAATACAATCACATCACTGCACATAGACTCAACTCATATGAAAAGAGACAGGAGGATAAACTCCACGAAAAAGGAAAAAGGGGGATCTTAAGTCAAGGGAATATTTTATTAATATTTCCAAAAGTTTAATTTATGGATATGTATTTATCCTAAGTTTCCTAAGGATGGGAATGAGTCACCAAGTGGATAAAATCTATCCTTGAAGGTGACAAGTGTTCAGTTATAACCATGTAATATATATTGTTGGCCTTAGTGTAATTCGAGTGGGTTATCACTCCAATATTATTCAGACGAACTTCCTCTACGAAGGAATACATATTTTTGTTGTAACTTATTGTCATTGCTTAACCCTGTGCTTGGGAAGACTTGTTACTATCAAAGAGGCGAGTTGTCAGGCCCATGCACATTTTCTTTAGGTGAGAGATTTGTTGGTGAAGAGGCAGGTTGTCAGGCTTGTGAGCATTCTCTTCAGGTGAGAGTTAGCTGAGAATTATTCCCTAGTGTGTTGGGAATTAGATATAGGACTCTGAGGCTTCTTGTTCGACCTATTGTTGAAGCCCCAGAAGGTAAGTGGGGCAGTCGAAGGACTGTTGAGCAGAGAAGGGGCACACTTACTGGGGTGGGACAGACATGTGGGGAATGCGACACTGTAGGATAGTTGCAACAATTGGCACCCTGGACCAAGTATTTTGTTGAATATCAGACCATAACTAGTGATAGGAACCTTTTTTCGTGTGGCATTTAAACCCTAGCTTAGGGGTGACCTATAGTTGAAATATTATGAGCGACATAGTCTATGTTTGGGAGGAATGTCTGAGTCCTACATGTGGTTGGTAACTTTTATAAAAGATAAGTGTCCTTCACAAGCTTGTTTAATTATTGTGTTCTCTAATGTTCATATTTTTAAATGGGTTTATATTCTTGTATGAAATTGCATCTGAATGTTGTGCTTAATTCTGTGTAATGTTAATGTGTGTGTGTGTTTCTCTTTCTTGTATGTTGCGACATATGTGGGCATGACAGTTATAAGTGTTTCCTATTAATTTAAATTCTATGGTGTGCTTAAAAGATATCAAGGCAAGGTATGCATCGTCGAGCATGTAGTGAATCAGTCTGCGCGCGCAAAGGTGATAGAATCTGCATGCAATATCGAATTGATTGCACGCATAGTAGTATCATGTGTGCAGAGCGTTTGTGCGCACACCAATATATATGTGTTTTGAAGGGATAAGCGTGCAAAAGATTTGTGACATTTATTCCGCTACAATAATTTTATTAAAAGAAGTATACATGTAGAGCGAGACTCAACTTGGGTCTGGGCGCAATATCTTAAGGTTGTGCATAGTTATTTCGAATTTACTTGTAACAAAAAGTGTTATAAGTAGTATCCACACACTAGGAATTTTTATGTAGAATTGTCTAGTATTGAGCTTGTGCTGCTACAAAGAATATCCTGGTGACAAAAGTTGAGATTGCGTGATGTGGCTCATCCTGGGTGGTTGGGGACGTTACAATCTTGGTAGCCTTATGTTGAAATGGAATATGTTGAGATTCATCTTGATTGTCATATGTCAAATTGTGATGTTCATCTTGATTGTTGAATTGTCATATCCATTTTGGTTGTTGAATTTTGATGTTCATCTTGGTTGAAGGATCGTTGAATTGCTATGTTATGTTGTCATGTCGTTGGATTGCAACATTCATCATTGGTTTTGTCACAATGTGATAATATTCAAGGGTTATGTTGGATAGTGATGTACCTCAATGGCTATGTCTCATTACAATGTTCATCTTGGTCAACTTATGTCGAATTACTACATTCTCAATGGTTATGTTGCAATGCAACATTCATAATGGGTTATGTCAAATTACTACATTCATCAAAGGTTATGTTGGATTTCAATGCCGCTCAATGGTTATGACACACTATGTTCTTGATCAAGGGAAATGTCACATTCCGACATTTCTCTAGATTGTTGTTGGTTTGCCATGTTCTTCAATGGTTATGTCACTTTGTGTCACTTTGCGAGGTTCATCTTGGTTGACATATGTCGAATCACTACATTCATCTTGGTTGACTTATGCTGAAATGACATATGTCAACATTCATATTGGTTGTCATATGTTGCACTTTAACCTGCATCGTGAATGTCATATGTCAAATTACCATATTCATCTTAGTTCAATAATAATCTCAAATAACTTTTATTTTCTAAACTTTAAATAAAAAATATAATTGTTACTTTCTACATTATGTATTCCTCAATACCATAGTCATTAATATCAAAATGAGTATGAAGAAAAAGTCTAACATATTATAATCACAATTAAAGAAAGAATGATAGAATATAAAATACTTTAGAATTCCAAAGTATGATGAAAAAAATACTTTAGCATTCCAACACGTACCACAAGTTGCATCCATCTCATCTCTTCTCTTATTGAGGATTTCTCTGGATTCTCTATACAACCACAGAGCAACAAAACATCGGAGATTGGAGGTGAGAGGTATGTACGTTTTTCTTTTTATTTGGGCATTCATTTTATTGTGTATTTCATTGTACAACCACGCATAGCAACGAAACATCAAAGATTGGAGCTGAGAGGTACGTAAGTTTTGGTATTTCATTTGAAGGCGTTTTTCAAATTTGTGAAAAAACCAGAGTTGTAGGCAACCATGGGTTTGGATTTCATGGACATGGAATCTTTTCACACACCGATTGCGGGTTTTACTCAGGTCCTCGCCATTTTTCGCCAACTTTTCTTATTTAGTGAGAACTTTAGATAAGTAGCTTCTGGTCTTTTTACTTAGCATTTATGTGATATGATGGGGGTGGGTAGGGGGAGTTATTACCTTAGATACTATGTTTCTTAACTAGTTTTCCCTTGGTATTAATGCATTTGTTTATTGTGGAGGTATTTTAATGTGATTTTGTAGGAGCTCAGCCTAGTTTCTCAAATCCTGTCTTTTTTCTCTTACTACACCCTCTGTTTCGATAGGACCCACTTATCTACGACAAGACTTCTTTGACAAACAATCATTAACTGATTATTGAGGTGGGGATACTAGTGGTTTACAAGTGACCATTCTTATGGATTTTGATGTCATCCCACTAATGAGCACGTCTGATGAGGAATGTTGGGAGAAGGTTGGCTTATATGCATCGATGGATGCGTCTGCAGCAGTTAGTTCTCATGCTCGCCACCCTGATGAGCCTCTTATTACTGATTTGAAAGGGAGAGGAGTTACCTCCCTTCATCCTTCTGAACCTTTTCATCAGTACTCTTATGTTACACCTTCAGAAGGAATTGTGAAATATTTCGCAGAGCTTATAGACGACCCATCGATAGTCTCTCATTTTGCAGCGAAGATTTAGGGTTTGGGAGGTTTGACAACTGGACATTCGCAAGAGGTAAAGGCTGGTAAAGGGATTGGTTTCGACTGTGATGAAATATTAAAGTACAGAGGTCAAACAAAGCATCCCCAGAAGGTTCGAAAACCAAAACGTACTAAAAGAAAGTTAGTACTAGGTATGGACATCGGTCTAGAGGATTGCTGCAATTTGTCGCTCTATGCTCTTGTAGGCAGACTGGCATATCATTCATGGTGTATTTCTACTATGGAGGTGTGGATGTTAAAGCACTGGATTCCTCTGCTAGGATACACTCTCGAGTTACTTTCGTTACCAAGAGGATGGTTGGGTTACATTTTCAAAACTCCAGAGGACACAGAACTGGTACTGAATACGTTATGGGGTTTCGATGGGGGGAGTTTAATGTTGAAAACATGGAGATTAAGCTTTAATCCTGCTATCGAGAATTTTAGCATTAGACATGTTTGGGTGCTCCTTCTGAATCTTCCATTACAAATGTGGAATAAAAAATCTTTGGAAGCGGTCGACAATGCCATAGGCCGTTTCCTAAAAATTGATGAAGCTAACCTGCACACTACTGATAAAAGGATGGCAAAAGTTTTAGTTGATTTAGACATCCATGAAGGACTCTTGGAAGTACTTGAGATTGAATGGAAAGGTTTGTTATTTCTCCAGAGACTAGACTATTTGGGTCTTCTGTTTCGATGTACCCTCTGCAGGAGGACATGCCATTTACGCAAGGAATGCACTACGGTCTATGGCTCCCTGCCAGATGATGATTCAAAAGATGACATGCTTGGTGATAGTGTTACTCATCTAGAGGAGGACGACGTCTTGGTGGACTATCCTGGACTTTGTTCTGAGGACATTCCTTCATCTTTGGATATGTTTTTTACCGGTAAGTTGAAACTCTTCTGCCCTTTGTTATATTCTTCTTTATCGACGTGGGAACGGGACTACATAAACTCCATTCTCTTTCTAGATACTTTAGTCAAGAGGGCTTATGTTTCTGATCAGTTAACTAACTATACTACGGATAGTAAGTGTGTGGATGGGGATACTTCCCGAAGTCCCCTTGTGGTTACTCTACCTGAAGTAGGAACAAATAATTCTAGTTGTTCTTTTGGGTTAGAGATTGATCTTTTGGTCCCTGGTTATACTGAACCTACTCTTAGTGACAATGATCTAGACACCATCTTACCTGATTTAATTTCTACAGGGCCTTTAGTTTCTAAGACTATTCTGATACCAACTTTCCTAGGCTCTACTCCTATGGCGAGGCCAACTATGTTAGGATCTTCTTATGACAACAAAGGGAAGGGTCATTCTGAGGTTTTTGATCCTGCATGTTCAAGGGGTCTGGGTTACGAAGTTTCTTCAATAAAAACCCAAAGTGCCCGTAAAAAAGTGGGAACTTCAAACAACCCTTTACCTACTGATTCTATTACTTATGAACTGGGGGCGCTTAGAGGATTAACAGCCCTAGCTAGGGATAAAATATGATTTTAGTTTCCCTCAATATAAGAGGGGTTGCAGGACCTCTGAAACAAGCGTCCTTGCGCATATTGTTAAAATCTACCTCTCCAAGTATTATCTTTTTACAAGAAACGTTGGTGTCGACTGATAAGGTAAGGAATTTTATGATTAAGCTACAATCTGATTGGATGATCTGTGTTGTGAGTGTTGTGGGCACATCTGGCGGGTTACTGGCATCTTGGGATCCTAAATTATTTATATTTGACCCTATTCTAAGTACTGGTGGTACTCTTTTGCCAGGATACTCATTATTGGATAAAAGGAAGCTTTCGCTACTAAATGTTTATGGACTCTGTCAAGACAGAAAAAAATTATGGCTCTCGGTGGAAGCATCTAGTCTTTTAGCTCAAAAGTATCTAATCATTGTTGGAGATATGAATTTCACAACTTCATTTGCAGAGGTCTAGGGGCATACAACATTAAAGGACCCCTTGGCGGGTTTTTGCAAATCTCTTTTCTTAAAAAATTCATTAGATGATGTTGCTCCTTCTGAGATAGTTTCGACGTGGAGAAATGGTCATGCTGGGGTGGATAAAATTGCAAAAAGACTTGACAGGATTTTTATCGCAGAGGACCTCTTGGCTACAACACAGAGGTACAGGACGTGGGTTCATTATCCGTATCTTTCAGACCATGCTCCAGTGTTTCTCGAGTTTGGAGTTGGGATCCCGAGAGTGATTTATCCTTTTAAACTAAATCCGGTATGGATTAGGGAGGATTGTTTTGAGACTTTGATAAATGATGTATGGTTGGATCCTGGTTTTCAAAATGTTATAGGTGCCCAAAGGAGGTTAGTGGGAAATTTACTTCTTTAAAATCGCATGTCAAAAGCTGGGCAAAGGAAAAGCGTGTTAGGGATATGAGGGACCTAAAAACAATTGAAGAGACTCTTAATAATTGTTATGAGCTGATAAACAATGGAAACACTTTTGAAAACATTAACCAAACAGTTATCAATTTAGAATCTGAGAGAAAGAAGCTTCTACTGGCAGAGGAAGAAGAGTGGAGGCAGAAAAGTAGAGCTATCTGGATCAAAAGTGGTGATAAGAACACTAAGTTCTTTCACCATTTCGCAAGCAATAGGAGAAACAAAAAATTCATTTGGGAAATCAATGATGGTATAGGGGTTTTGCATACAGGACAACAAGCTATTAAGGTTGAAGCAGTTAAGTTTTTTAAATTATTCTTTAATGATACCGAAGAAAATACAATTACTAATCAGATCAATATAGTCAGATTGTTTCCCAACATTGTGCGGGAGGAGGACTTAAGGCACATGGAAAAAGATGTGACAAATGATGAAATATTGGAAATTCTAAGGGGCTTTGCAAAGGACAAAAGCCTTGGACCAGGCGGTTGGACTGTGGAGTTTTTCTTACACTACTTTGAGTTGATTGGTCAGGATTTATCAAATATGGTGGAAGAATTTAGAATTAGAGGGGAAGTAATCAACTCCATTAATTCAACCTTCCTTGCACTGATTACCAAAGAAAATAATTCCACAGAGTTCATTGATTTTAGGCCGATAGCCTTATGCAATTTATGTTATAAGATAATAGCCAAAGTGATTGCTAAGAGAATTAGACCAATTCTCTCCAGATCATTATTAGAAGAACAATTGGGTTTTCTTAAAGGAAGGAAAATACTTGATGCAATTGGATCTGCACAAGAATGTTTACATAGCATAAAAAACAAAAAAATACAACCTATTATCCTGAAGCTCGACTTAAAAAAGGTGTATGATTGTACAAACTGGGATTATCTAAGGTTAATTCTGCTTCAGAGTGGTTTTGGTATTCCAACTACAAACTGGATTATGGCATGTGTCACTTCTACAAATTATTTCATCATGATTAATGGAGAGCCCACAAACTTTTTTAAAAGATTCAGAGGTCTCAGATAGGGTTGCTCGATGTCGCCTCTTCTTTTTATCTTGGCTATGGAAGGTCTTAGCCTAGCTCTCAAAAAAGCAAAAGCCGAAGGTACTATCTCTGGAATAAAGGTTTCTATACTAATCAAAGTTCTTCATCTTTTATTCGTAGATGATATATTGATAATGACCAGAGCATCTCTTTCGGAATAGGAGGTTATTCAGGATATTCTTCAAAATTTCTGCTGCGCCTCGGGTATGGTTATCAATCCACAGAAGTCGGTCTTACTCCATTCGGGGGTTCAAATGGAAACTCTCATGGCTATAAAGGAATTTCTCCTCTTCCCTTTGAAAGATTTGGCCTTAGGTTTCAAATATCTGGGATATTTGTTAAAATCTGACAGTTATAAAGCTAATGATTGGCAATGGTAATTAGATAAGTATGAGGCTCTAATTACACACTAGAGTAATCAGTGGCTATCTCTTGGAGGGAGATATGTATTGATAAAGGTGGTCCTAGAGAGACAACCATTTTATTGGATGGCTTTAGCTCACATCCCGGTAGTTGTTCTTCAAAGAATCCGTAAATTATGTTTTGATTTTCTCTGGTCTGGAAACAGTCATAGTCATAGGTATCACTTCAGTAACTGGACGTCAATTGCTAGACCAAAAAAAAATGAAGGATGGGGCCTACAGAATATTATCTTATTCTATAGAGCATTGGCAACAAAAAGTATGTGGAGAGCTCTCATGAGACGTGGAATATGGCAAAATATTCTCAAGGATAAGTACTTTTCTCATACCTCAGTTTTGACTTGGCTCAGATCGACGGATCTGAAACATCCTTTTGGCTCTCAGACATGGAAAAACCTTCGTAATACATTGCCAATCATTATTCATTGGATGGCATGGAAATTGGGCTCTGGTGTCTCAATTCATGTTGGAAAGGATGTGATTATAGGTTTGGGACAGGAAGCCATCCTATCAAGGGAACTGATAACCAGTCTCAATCAAAAGCACATTTTTATTTCATATCAAGCGAGCCGGCCTCGGACTGGGAATGCAATAGGTACCAGTTGGATCAACAGTGTCGAGTTAGGACTGGACGAGCCACTGGCTGAAGAATGGGAGTGCTATACATAGTTGTTGAGAGATTATGGCATAATGTTAGTTGAAAAACAATATGAATTGATCTGGATAGGTGGAGATAAATCAGGCCATATCTTGGTCAAAAATGTTTATGAAGCATTATCAAACTCTCTGTGGAATTACAAACTTGGGGGTTGGAAAAGAGATTTATGGAAGTGGGATTTTCCTCTAAAATTAAAGCTCTTCATTTGGATTTTAGCAGAAAACAAAATTCTGACCTCGAAAAATCTTCAAAAGCGTGGATGGAAAGGGCCAGGTATTTGCATTTTATGCAAAACTAATAAAGAATATTCAAATCATGTTTTTGTTAACTACGCCTTTACCCTGGCAGTTTGGGTGGAAATCAAAAAGACTTTGAATTTAACCATTGGTTGGAATGGAAACACTGTGATAGAATCCTTCAAAAACTGGGTAGTTCATAACTCAACTTTGAAAGCTCTACCGGCATACACTTGTTTGTTTATATGGATAGATAGGAATAAGTCTATTTTTGAAGAAAAGTCGCTCTTTGTTCAAAGAATAGTATTTCTAACAAGGAGTGCTATGGGTTTAACAAAGAATGCTTTTCAACCTAAAATTCCCCGGTTAAGGGTTTATTCCTATCATGTAAACAAAATACTTTCTTGGTTTGATGGGGCGTCTCAAAAGTTTGGAAAACTAAGTGGAGCGGGTGGAGTTATTAAGATTGATGACTCTAGAGAGTACATATGGATTCTAAACTGTGGGTGTGGAACTAATACTAGAGCGGAACTAATGGGAGCTTGGGCGACTATAACTCTTGTTGTTAGATTGTCTGTCACTACTTTATATGTTTATGGGGACTCTAGGACAGTCATTGAATGGCTCAATAGGAGAGGAGATCTAAGGGTGGCAAACCTGGATGCATGGAAGGATAGAATAGAAGAGATCTGTCCAGAGTTCCATTTTATATCCTTTGAGCACATATTCAGAGAAGCAAATGAACAGGAGGATCAGCTATCAAAGAAGGCACTTCTTAGCTGCCAAGGGAGAATTGCTTATAACTTATGGGTGGAGGGACGCGAGGGACCTTCACAGTTCATATATCTATAGTTTCATCTAGTTTCATCTTTCTTGGATGTTTGTCTTCCTTGGCACTTTCTCTTTGGTCTCTTTTTGTTGTATCGTCCGCTATGAAAGAGGGTCTTTTTTGTTATTTGTAAGTAAGTCCCACGGATACATTTGCACATAATTTTTTTATAAGCATAGTCAGTTATGATCATTCACTGGCTAGAGTGACTGGATGCCTCGTCAGCAAAGAACAATATATGTAAAAAGATTATATTATTATCAATATAATATGCAAATTTCTTTTGGATAAAAAGTACGATGAAAACTATGCACGTTAAAAAGTGTTTATTTTAACTTTTGCTATTTTTTCGGGAAATGTAATGTATAGTTTAAGATTTTCATATGAAGGGTGATCGTTGAAAATGTCCTTCAAGATAATTAATATTAACTAAAATTTCTTCACATGTGGGTTTGTCGTTTGTGTAGAATCGTGTCGTGAGGCCGTCACTAATGCTCATTCACATGAAACTGCTCCACAGTCGACTTGTTCCATCGTATTTATGGACATAAAGGGTGAGTTAGAAATTGGGCCCTCCAGATTAATGAATCATTTCCATCTCTCCCATGGAAGCTAATGAAGATTAAAGATTAGTGCATCTGTCTTGTGCGTAATTGGAAATTGCAGTGGTTAAAGGGTTTCAACTTTCAACCACATTTATTTGTTTTCCAGTTCCATCTCAGATAGAATTTTAAACTAGTATTCGTGTTCCATAGTGTGGTTTTGATCCACATAAGCCTCTTCATAGAAAGATCGATTTAGAGAATTGAAGAAATCACGTATAATGCAAGTTTCCAAGTTTTCTTTGTTTACCATATTGAAGAAATTTCTTTTAGCGAAAGTTTTTTTTAGGTAGAACACTGTGGAATTTTTCGGTTTTGTGTTAATGGTGTGAACCAACTATTTAGTATTATTTCTGTATAAATTAAAGATTCTATTGTAAATTTTTGTTATTTCGTATTTCCTCCCTAGTTTTTCTTTTTATAAGGTGGGTCAACTCGCATTCAAGTAATTATTTTCCATTTTCCCATTCTTGCGTTGTAAGCTCCATCGTTTACCATTTCATGATTGTTTAGTCTTTCTGTTTGGAGGTTTAATATTTTACAATATTTTTAAAATTTACATAAATATGTTTTTTATTTTTTAAATCTTTAATAAGTTATTTATTTAAAAAGATTATTTTTGTTTAAAATTATTAGTGTGATGGCTATTTTTTTCTTCTATACATCATGTTATGTAACAATATAAAATTCCATATCATGATTCATGTTATCCCCTTAAAACTGTGAAATACATATATGCTGAGATTAAATTCATTAATTTATTGTGATTTCATAAAGATTAGTAGTTATTTTGCTTGTCAAAATTATTTTCAAAGATTATAGGTTGAGTAGTCATCTACAATTATATATATATAACAATATTTTTTAAGCTTGTATTTGGAGATTTTCTCAAAAATATTGCATTTAATCATATACTCTGCAAGATATGTATGGCAATTGATTTCCAAAGATTGGGACTAAAATATACTATTTCATTTAAAAAAAAATTAATATAATTTACAAAGTTTGTTGTTCTATGAATCTACATTTTTAAATTTGACTAAATATCTATTTGATGTTGTTATAATGTCATATTTTCAGATGCAATTACTCATTTTTCTATGAAGTGTGTACTTAATTTACTTTTGTCAACTAAAAAGTAATTTTTAGAGGAATTTTCATCTTGAGTACATACCCTTCTCACTGAAATTTGAAATTAAGATCGACCCTTCAAATTTGATCACTGATCACGACTATGACTAAGCGCAAAGTGCCAAAGACTTTTGCACACTAAATAACACAAGTATCATCATCATCAGAAGGAATCGATCTCTGACCTGCTTCTTGCATTTTGTTGTTGCTACTATTGTTGGGAACCCACGCCAAATATAATAAAAATAAAATCACAAAGACCAACCATGCCCTTGCGACGTGCTTCATCTTTCACCCATTGTAAAGTGTTATATGAAAGAGGAAGATTATGCAGAGTGAAATCCTTAGTGTTATACCAAAGAGAAAGAACACTCATAATCTAGAATCACCATTCCCTACACTTATAATTATATGGACACAAAGGAGGAGCAAGCAAGAAAGAAAGCAGTTAAAGGCAGTGTCAATCCTCACTACTCTCCATAAACAAAGACAAGGAACCATGCAACTATGAACAACCTATTTTTAAACTATTCAATACATTATCTTTCAATCGCTTGATCTGGAATATGAAAAATCACTCCTAAAAAATTGTTTGAAATGAATTAGTGCTATCCATAGCCAATATTGGTGTGGTATTATCTCTTACCAGATACAAGCTTGCATATAGTCGATATTGGTGTGTCATCCAATTGATCATCCATTTGCTTCTTTCCACTATGAGTAACAAACGAATTGAGGTGGAAATCCATGATAGTAGCAACTATGCATTCCACGAGACCGTTGTGCCCCTCCATCACCGCAATGCAACATATTCCCGTGTCACCCACTTCCATTTTACAAACGCAAGTTGTTGTATCAGTCGAGCCACTCAACAGTAGATCGCAAACGAACCTTAAGAAAGTAAGAGATTACTTCGATTTCTTTAAAATTGTATTTCAAAGCTAAAAAATCAGACCTTAAGAAGGTAAGAGATTACTTAGATTTCTTTAAAATTGTATTTCTATGCTCAAAAAGCATTGAGAGGAGCATTTCAAGATCACCATAGTCTGTATTGTGACAAATATTTTTAAATTGGGATCTAATATGGGTATTGGCAGGGCAATCTAAGAGGAAGTGTTTTTCATCTTCTACCCTCTTAGTGTCATAAATATGACATATTCTTTCATCCCGCGATGTTTTTGGAATTGTCTAATGCCCGACTTCACTATGTAGCTCGTGAGAGTTTGTTGTTATTTTAGCAATGTTAATTTTTTTCTTTGCACTTCTCAAAACTAAGAGGTAACTTTGATCTTCTAAATTAGAGTTGACCACCTCCTTGTAGTATCTTAATTTCCTTTTATCCACTAATCCTTTATCACATCACATATTCTCCTTAAATTTAGAAGTGATAGTATTTGTAATATTATTGATACTCTGCATGATGACTTATGCTTGTATTCCTCAATGATTTAGCCAAGATTTGGCATCTTTATGCCATCCCTGCTTGATCCGCTAGTGGTTTTGGCTATAGTTTGAAGTAATTTTGGGGAGTGTCTTGTCATCTGTCTTATTTATCTTGTTCTTGTACTTTAGGTATCTAATCATAGCAATGCTCTCAATGGGGGAAAGGCTTGCTTCTATGATGATGATAGGATATGGTATATTTCCCTTAATTTTGATATTATAAGTTATAAAATTCTTTTGGATCTATGATATCTTTCTCCAGGATTCTCTAGATATACTACAACCCCAAACTTCACATCCATATAAGATAACTAGAGTGGTGAAAGAAGAGTTTTTTTAAATCCAAAAGAAAAATGCCCACTAATTTACAATTGTTTTCGAGTCCATAGTAAGCTTTCCACCCTCCATTTATCATTTTTTCAACTTTATAGTTCTAATTGAGCTTATGGTGGATATCGATTCCAAGATATTTTTATGAAGAAACTTCTTCCAAGCTATTGTTGTCATAAACAAAAGTATCATAGATGATCCTTTTGGATTTAATTATCATAACCTTTTTTTTCCAGTGTTCACAGGCATGCCCATGCTAGAGAAAAAGTCCTTGAGGATTAGTAGTTCCTTACCTAGGTCATAGGGACTCTTCGCCATAAGAACATATCATCAACATAAAGGAGGATGATGACTATACTAGCGAGTGTCAAGCCAGCAGAACTTGAATCCTTCAAACAATATTCTAACTTATCAATATAGATGACGAAAAGGGTAGGGAATAGGGGACAACTTTGCTTGAGTCCTACATTATAGTTCATATCTTCCAACCAACCCTCAGTGTTCCTAAACTTGGAAATACATTTCTCATATAGCCTTACTGTAACAACTCTTAACTCGAAAGGGAATTTAAGATCTTCTAACCTATTCCAAAGGTTAGTCGTGGGAACAATGTCAAAAACTTTTCTAAAACCAATGAAACAACAAAGGAGATTAGTTTTATCATTACGACACTCCTCTGCAATGATCATAAATGTAACAAGGTGGTCCACTAGCGTGGCCTCTAGCTCTTTTTCCATAGATTTCTAGCCATGTATCGATCTTCTTTTCCAAAATGCTTCTGTATAGCTTAGCTAAAATAGGGTTAATCATAATGGTCATATAATTAGAGGGATTGATTTTATTCCTGATTTTAAAAATAGGTACAATGAGGCTTTGAGTCCAAGGTTTTGGGAAGCCTCATTGGATAACTAAATTGAATATCTTATGTATGTGATGGATGAGGATAGGTCCTCCAATTTTTAATATTTTAGCTTTCTAACCTTCAATGTCCTTAGATTTTCCTTTTGAGAGCCACTTAACCCCAAACTTAATGTCTTATATAGAAAACACTTCATCCTTTGTAGAGCTATTTGGCATGTTGTCCATGACATTAGGAGATTCGTACAAATTTTTGAGGTAGAAATTCTAGTCCTTTAAGGGAATCTTATTATTGTCTTTATTTTTACGAGTTAGAATTTTCCTCCTGAATTTCTTAGGATCTATCTTAAATAGGTGCAAAAGCTTCTCTTGCTTTCTATTTATATCTAGTCTTTTTCCCCCATTTAATTAAGGTTTTGTATCTATTTATTTTGAAGATGCATCAGAAACATCCCTGATGGATTCTCTAGCAATTTTACATTCATTATCGATAATTTGTTAATGGAAGTAGAGAGGATTGTTGTAAAATTTTGATAGTGAGCTTCAATGTTGTTTTGACACAATATGATTTTTAAAGCATTGCTTAAGTCTTTTAAGAAAAGATTGACTTTTCTATTTGTCAAAAAGTAAATTCCTTTGGTTAGAGTGCTAAATTGATATAAAGTTATTTTTCTTAAG
>SNQJ01S0023208.1:79715-127813 GCA_010110895.2 Picea sitchensis | reverse complement strand
CGTCACATCTCTTCTCAGAGATAAGCTGCCACCATTCTAGCGAGTCTTTCACTCTGTATTTTTACAGTCTCTGTACATTTCTCTGATTAATAGAAATCGTGTATTACTGTATATCTGTGTTTATGGTTTCATCTATGATACATTTCTGTTATATTATTGAATATCTGCAATATCTCTGTGCATTTCTTTATTATATCTCTGCTCTCATTTCGTGCCGAAAATAATCCGGATCACACACATTCTTATATCTGATATTAGTGTTCTATTTCATAGATCCATCCATCATGCTTCTAAAATCATGAGATGTGTGACCATAATTTTGGCATTTGTAACATTCAATATTATGTGTAGCCACATAAGTATTTCTTGTTTGAAAATTTCTTCCATAAGCCCCGCAATCTGCAACTTTATGTCCAATTGTATACAATAAAAACAATGACCATAAAATAAATTTACATACATAGGAGTAAATGTTGTTCTTTGTGGTGTAGTCCTTCTGAATTCCTTACCTATTTGATCATGATCATGATTGAAGATTCTTTATGGATTGAATGTGGAGGGTATTCTCGAAGATGTATCACTATTATACTCATTCTTCTTTGATTCTTGTTGACCATGATTCCTTCCTTTGTGTACTTATACATAAATATTATTGTTTTCTTCATTCTTCTTTTCTAACAACCTGGAGGGATTCTCGTCAACATTATCTACTGATGAGTTGGATGTTTCTCTCTCTTCAATATTCATGCCGATCTTAATGAATTTGAATCTTAGTGTGACAACTTATTCTTCAAGATTCTCAACCTCTTCTTCTTTATTTATTATCTAAGACTTCATGACTTCTTTCGTTCTCATTGCTTCTTCAAGTTGGATCTTCAAGGTGATTATGTCTTCATCAATTTTTCTTTCTTGTTGACTAAATTCTTCTTTGAGATGATTTAAATTCTTAGTTCTTTCCTTGAGATGATATGCCAATATATTTTCTCTCTTTTCTGATTCTTCCTTCTATGCTACTATTTTGGATTTCAAACACATCTTTTGATATTCGAGAGTTTCTTCAATCCTTCTGGCTTTTTCTAGATGAATTTTTTAGCATCATGATAATCCACTCGACGTCTTTGGAGTTGGTGTTATGATATTACTTTTTTTCCTTTAGTTCTTCCTAGAGTGACTTGTTTTTCCTTTGTTCATTCCATAGAAATTCTATTGCACTAAGAAATCCTTCTTTGTAATCGACTTCTGCCTCTTTGCACTCTTCCTATTCTGAATCTATTTGACATTATGAGAATCTTTCTTCTTGTTTTGTACCTACATGATCCTTATAAATGTATGATTTTGTGATGTGAGAAAAATAGATATTATGTAGCTTATCCCAAAGTTATTTAGATAAAGAATGTTATCCCACTTTGTCATTTATTGAATCTAGTAATCCTTCAGAGATGAAATCCAATGTTATTTTATTGTTCCTTTTCAATTCCTTCTTAGATGCAGTCTTTAGTTTCTTTGTAGCATTTTATCTTGTAATAACTGTGATTTGAATCTGGGGTGACCTTGATACAAAACTTGATTTGGTTCTAGGTTCACTTAATGAAAGGATCAGTTATAAGATTGTTTTAATTGAACTTGATTTCATTAATGGTAAATATATGTGATTATGAAAGGCTTGTATCCAAATTGAATATAAACTTGGGGCATGAGTGTTAATCAAATAATCCATTACAATATGCATTTAATAATCATAATTGTGGAAATAAATATATGCATAAGAAACATGAGACAATGACATAAGAGGAAGATATCACCGAGTTGTGAACGGAGTTCACCAGAACCTTCTGAATACGAATCGCTTTTCATTGTTTCTCCCAGTGTGGGGCTGGTTCTCCTTTACAGAAAATGGCTACATCTTCTCCCAAATGAGTGGAAAATAAGTCTCACCCAATATGTGGCATAATTATCCCAATAAAGGGGCTCACATACTCTCCCAATAAGGGGCTCAAATATCCCAATTAAGGGGCTTAGAAATTATAATCATGATTTATTGATTCTCTCCACAAAGAAATCTCCCCAAAAGAGCCTCAAAGGGCCTCCCAAAAACCTCCTTTCAATCTCTCCCAATAAAGGGGTTTAAATATTTTTTCCTAGCTCCATAATTCAAATGGACAAGATCCATAAATTTAGGATGAAGTACCTACCCAAGGACACAAATGTGAAAGGCCCTTAACTTTCTCCTTAAGACTAGGAATCCACTTGTAATAAAGTGAGGAAGAGTTAAAAAAAAACTCATGAGATCCTTAACTTCCTCCTTAAGAATAGGAAACTATTTTCCTCTTAAAATTAGGAAACTAATTGGGAGTTGGATTCTCATAGAAAACTAATTTCCCATTTTTACAAATAATACGTGAGATTTCCACTCACTCCAAGTATTCCTCTTTTTTCCCCTTAAAATTAGAAAACTAATTTGTGACTTGGATTCTCACAACTAATTTCATGTTTTTACAATTAAATGAATAATACATGAGATTTTCCAACTCACTTCAAGTATTAATCATTTACCACAATTAAATCAGTCATGATTAATTAATTATTATTTTCTACTTATCATTAGTTAACATTTTAATGAATTTTTCTCCATGATGTGCAAAGTTAATGATTTTTCTCCATGGTGTGCAAAGTTTAATGATTTTCTCCATGAAGTGAATTCTTTCTGTGGAGATCCTCCTGGATCACACCTCCCCACAAAAATAGATTTTGGTCGTCCATAAGTATAGAGAGAAAATTGAATATCTACAGCCAGTTTTTAGGAAGAGTCTTAGACTCTACGATGCAATTCCATGCTTCTTGGTCTGCATAACAAGTGTTTCTGAAAGACCACATCCTTATTCTCCTTCACCTTTGTACTTCAGAATGAGGAATTTTATGCCAACACTTGAATGATTGTAAATACACAACTCCTTGATTTGCTTAACAAATGTTTTTGAAAAGGTTGTACCCTTCTTCTCCTTCACCTTTGTACTTCAGAATGAGGATGTTGATGCCAACACTTGCATCAATGCAAATCTACAACTGATTCCTTAATACGCTTAACAAATTTCTTTAAAATTACACACCCTTATTCTCCTTCACCTTTGTATTTTAGAATGAGGATGTCAATGTCAACACTTGCATCAATGAAAATCGGTAGATGACAATACATGACCACAACTTCAAATAAATACCATATTTTCCAGGAGTTTATAAACGCTCATGCACAAGTTTACAATGATTTCACAAACAGGCCTAGGAAAAACAATTCCTCTCACTCAACAGTGGCTACAAAACCCATTACAATGTTGTCAAATAGGCCTAGGAAAAAAAAAGCCTCTCACTCAACAATGGATACAAGACCCGTTACAATGTTTCCAAAACAAGCCTAGGAAAAATAATGGCTCTCACTCAATAGTGGTTATAAGACCCATTACAATGTGCCAACAAGGATTACAAGGTTTAGGCATAGAAAAACATGCCTCTCACTCTCATCATACTTTGAAGAGTGGATAATTACAACCTTTTACATCATTAACATTAAGGTGAATACCCGCAAATGTGCACTAGTGGGAAACCCTATGTTTTTAATCACCCATTACAAACATCTGCAACATAATAAAAAAGGGAAATTCCATCATCATCATACTCGTCTCGCAATTCAGAGACTTTTGACTGTAAGCATGACTACTTTCGGTCGAAGTGTCAAAATGGTCTTTTACCGCACTGTCTCGATTTCCATGTAAGGATCAAACAATGAATTCCCTACATTAATTCAAATCTTGCTTCCTTGTTGCAACACTCAAAGATCACCAGAATATACAACATACATTCATCCTCTTGCAGTTTTCAAAAAGAGTCAAAAACCATAAATGCATAAAACTTACATTGGTTTTCATGCCAAGGTGCTCAAAGCGTTGCTCAAATATTGGCATACACAACACCAATAGGTCTGTCTCATCATTTTGCAACTTTTTACTGTAAAGTACAACTTTGCCTCAAAAAATGTGTCATGCATGAATGGAAAATGTGGGCTTCTTCAATGAGCCCAAACATTTGTTGCTCAAATCCAAATTTTGACTGCACCAATTGATTCTTGGAAAAAAATCATGCAAAAATGACTATACTTTCACACAACTATGTCACTATCACTTTTGGACCCTCTAACTTGAAATGTGTGTCAAATCATTAATGAAAAAAATGGGCTTCTTCCATGAGACTTGAAATGCACTGCTCAGATCCAAATTATGACTGCACCAGTGGATTCATGGTGAAAAATCATGCAAACATTATTGTACCTTCATCCAATTTCGTCATAGTGACTTCTAGACCCCCCTGGGCTCTTTTCCACAAGATGTGTGCCAAACAGGGTCATACCTTCTACAATAAATGCACCTACACCACTACCACGTCACCTTCCTACTGCCATGTGTTATCTGTATGGTCGCCACATCACTGTATGACCTACCACTTCATCCATACGGATGACATGTGGAAAATTTTGACTAGTCCAACTAATCACCAAAGTGCCAAATCTGTATTCCACGTGGTAGTGCCTCATGTTTCTACTTCATCATGTTGACGTCACGTACCAACTATGGACTAATTGTGATGCACGATATGCCACATGGAGGCCTTTGGTTGGAGCCACTTCATGGTGAGGTATGCCAAATCATTTTGATGTCATTGTATGGCTTGCCATGTCATCTATATGGATGACACATGGTGACCTCTTGTATTGTGACATCAGCATGCTGACGTCAACACTGTATGGATTTCACCTATTTTGCCTATTTCCTGAAAACTTCATATGGCCATATCTTTTTCATTGTAAGTCTGTTTGACGAGTCTCTTGCGTCATTGGAAAGGTATCGACGCTTTCTTCGACATGGTGGTGGTTTGGTTGAATTATGTAAAATTTGATTTTTGAGGTATTTCAGAGCCCCATGGCTCATCCCGGCTACCCATTTCCTATTTTTCCTGATTAATAGGCCTTCTTTGTTGTCCTTCTGCTTCAAGGATCTATCAACATGCTCCTCTTGCTCTCTCGCTACATGCATAGCTTGTTTGTCCTTCTTTGGACCAAGTTCGAAATGCAGCTTCCAACATTTCTCAATCCAGTGTCCTCGTATACAACAGTGAATGCAATGGTTGTGTGACTTCATGTCCATCTCTCCTTAACCATACCCCAATCCAAGAGATAGGGGCCTTCTTTCAACCTCTAGTGGTTGAATGATACCTTGGCCATTTATACCAATACCTCCTCCTTTATACCTCATCTTCCTCAATAACTTCAATCTAATGCCCTTAGTGTATTGTTAAAAGACTCCAAAAGAATAGTAAACATTAATGAGGGAAGGAATTGAACATGGAGAATCATTTACCTCCATTCTTTTCTATGACACTTGGTCATCTTCCTAGTTGAATGAAGTTGTAGATGAGGATTCTAGGACACCACCGTGGTTCCCTGGTGTCTGGAGAGAATCCTCTACCATCTAGAAACATGCGCAACTATCAACATCATCATGACAAAAACCACAACTAGTATACCTACCATGGCCACAAAATGGACTCTTTACTTCCTCCTTCATGGAGCATTCTCCAACTTGATCCTCCATAGCTTGTAGTTGTAGTTGTAGTTGTATTTTTCTCTTGTCTTATTCAAACTTTTGAAGCAACCTCTTCAATTCAACATTCTTTACTTGGATGGTATGGTTGATTTCTTCAAGTCATGAAGCCATGCATTCTTTGATGTTTTCCCATATTGCATTCAACACCTGCAATTCTTGTCAATTCTTCTCTTATACCACTTGATCTGAATCTAGGGTGACCTTGATACCAAACTTGATCTAGTTCTAGGTTCACTTAATGAAAGGAGCAGTTATAAGATCATTTTAATTGAACTTAATTGCATTAAAGGTGAACAAATGTTCTTATGAAAGGCTTGTATCCTAATTGAATATAAACTTGGTGCATGGTTTTTTAGTCTCAAAATGCATTGCAATATGCATTTAATAATCATAATTGCGGAAATGAATATATGCATAAGAAACATGAGAGAAGCACATAAGAGGAAGAGATCATCGAGTTGTTAACAAAGTTCACCAGAAGCTTCTGGCTACGTCTCTATATCTACTTGGAATATGAATCGCTTGTCATTGCTTCTCCCAATGTGGGGTTGGTTCTCCTTTACGGAAAATTGTTACATTGTTTCCCAAATGAAGGGGAAACAAGGCTCTCCAAATGTGGGGCATAATTATCCCAATAAAGGGGCTCACATACTCTCCCAATAAGGGGCTCAAAACCCCCAATTAAGGGTCTTACAAATTACAAGTATGATTGCTTGATTATCTCCTCAAAGAAATTTCTCCAAAAGATCCTCAAAGGGCCTCCAAAAATCCTCCTTTCAATCTCTCCCAATAAAGGGGTTTAAATATTTTTTCCTAGCTCCATAATCCAAAAAGACAAGATCCATAAATTTAGGATCCAATACATACTCAAGGACAAAAATGAGAAAGATCCTTAACTTCCTCCTTGAGACTAGGAATCCACTTGTAATAAAGTGAGGAAGAGTCCAAACCAACTCATGAGACCCTAAACTTCCTCCTCAAGACTAGGAAACTAATTTGCTCTTAAAATTAGGAAACTAATTTGTGAGTTGGATTCTCACATAAAACTAATTTCCCATTTTTACAAATAATATGTGAGATTTCCACTCACTCCAAGAATTCCTCTTTTTCCCCTTAAAATTAAGAAACTAATTTGTGAGTTGGATTCTCACAACTAATTTCCCGTTTTTACAATCAAATGAATAATACGTGAGATTTTCCAACTCACTTCAAGTATTAATCATTTATTACAATTAAATTTCTCATGATTAATTAATTATTCTTTGCCACTTATCATTAATTAAAATTTTAATAATTTTTTCTCCATGGTGTGCAAAGTTAATGATTTTTCTCCATGGTGTGCAAAGTTTAATTATTTTCTCCATGAAGTTATTTCTTTGTGTGGAGATCCTCTTGGATCAAACCGAGTCTCAAATATCATACCCCTATGCTTGTAAAAATGTTTTCATTCTTTTGATCCACATCTCAAGTTCAGACCACTTTGACCATTGAACATTGGTACTCCATTCATACTGCACTCCATGATCTACCTTCCAGTGGTTAAAATGTTTCCTAAAGGAACCTTCTCTAATACCAATTGTTGGACTACCATAATGGGGGGGGGGGGTGAATCAGTATGAGCATTTTATACCACTTTTAACCACAATATATATTCTTTAACTTTAACAACAATATTCAACAATTTACCATCAATGTATAATCTATCTTTTCATTCAATATATCATGAACATATAATCATAAGCAACATCACATCAATAACATCACATAAAATACACAGTACATTAATATTTACGTGGAAAACCAATTGGGAGAAAACCACATAATTCTTTCTTATATATATCAATAATTCATTCATAGGAAGAACCAACTTCCAAATTCTCCATCTGCAACTAGAAGGAGGATCCAACCCCCTATTCTCAGGCCCCAACCTAAAGGAAGATACAACTCCCTAAATTCTCAGGCTCCAACTAGAAGGAGGCTACAACCCCCTAATTCTCAGGCTCCAACCTGAAGGAAGATCCAACTCCCTGATTCTATGGCACCAACTGGAAGGAGGATACAACCTCATTTCCTTTCCCCGTCCTTCTGCCCTGAAATATAAGTGTAGACCAAATGTCACTACCACAATCATTTCCATTGTCACATCAACCTGTAACCTATCATTGTATCCAACTTGTCACATCAACCTATCACTGATAAACTTGTACAACTTTTCATTGTCACTGATACTCAACCATATCGTCTCACATGGATCACATACCAAGGACACCTCTCAACTAGATTTCCAACATAACCAACATATGCATCTACCAAGCATGTACCAAACCATCAAATGGTATCACAACACATGCATCAACCATGCACCAACACCTGTACCATACCAAGTGTCGATTGTATACCAAAACCTATACCATATCATGTATCAATCATGTACCAATCTTATACCATGTACCATATTGAGTGCCAACCATGTGTCAAACATGCACCAACCATGTACATCAACCGTGTACATCACCACCATACCATGTACCAATCATATACCATATCATGTCATACACCATACATCAATAAACTGATATATGAACCGGCATTGTATCTCACCAAGTAGGCCCCAACCAACATGTACCATGCATCCCATAATGTTCCTCAAGTCATATACCAAAGCCCAAAAATACATGCCTCTAACATCCTCCTCAGTATCACCAAGATAAAACCTCATAACAACATATACCAAGCCTAAAGTATGCACCATAACATGTAACCAAACCATACACCAATATATCCAATAATTCTTTGAATCAATGTACCATAACATCATACTATCATCATCATGCATGTACCATAACACCATAACCATAACCCTTAAAACTTACCTCTGATCATGTAGCTAACTTGTTGTACTATAAACTGACCTGTAACTTCTTCCACAATCCTTACCAGCCAGGTACCAACATCTCTTTTCACCCTTTCACAAGATTTTTGGGCTACTCCTAGGGGTCTAGGTACCTCATCATTTATTGTCAATCCAGGTAAGTAAACTTATGACATAGGCACAGGCACAATCTGTGCAAAACTAGTCTTGAAATTGCCTATGAACTCCTACTAAAATCAAAGTAGTAAAATGTCAGACTCACAAACATAAGTTAACCTTCTTAGTAAACTAGATGACTATTTATATGGCATGGAAGATGAAAGATCAATCAATATTTTTTTTGTATTTAACATCTAGATATGGAACAATCATAGATCACATAGTCAAAGTAACATTGTCTGCAAGCTAATAAAAATAAATAAAAAATTCTACACTAAATAAAAACAAAGTATGCATGTAACAAAAGAAACTTGCTAAAACAACTTACAGGAAGACAATATAGACAAGGGGGCCCTCCTGTAATATGTTGTTAAGGAAAAAAATAGACTGTGTGAAGGATATAGCACATCAAATTAAAAGAAGAACTCCAATGTATTCAACATTAATGTCAAAATCAACAGTTACAATATGTCTTCATTCATATGCTTTGACAATAAATAAAATATGGAAATATCAATACATCTGATAAACAAATTTATATATAAAATTAAATCTATCAAATTTTATATCTCTATGCCCTCATCTATGGATCTTGAAAAGATATGTTATTCCTTGGCTGGGCCCAACCCTTAACATGTGATTTTGAAAATCAACTGCTACAGGAAATTTTGGGTAATTATGTTTTGAATAACCTCTCGTACAACCCATGTCATGTATGTTTTTGTTATCATGTCTCACTCGTCACCTAAATGTCCCTATTCAGCACAAAACTTGTATGTTGGATTTTCAAGATTAGTCCTCATTGCATCATAAATTGCCTCTAAGTACCACTAACCGAAAACTATGTTTTTCAAAACTACTTACAAGAAAATCATTTAGATATTCAATCTAGCACGCACATAACTTCTCCTTGAATTTCTAGATGGAATACTTGATATTCTGAGATGTATCATTGACCCTATAACAAGTTTATCCTTGTTCCTTTCCTTCATCACTGAATCCCCAATTTTGTGAGTGAACTGCATATTTCTTATAATAAGTTCATGTAGCTAATTGTATTCTTAATTTCCTATAATGTCTAAATATTGGTAATTCTGTGAAATTCATGTAATGACTTCCTGTATGTGTTGAATTGCATTGGTCGATGGGTCACATGAGCTGGAACAATGGAAGAATATGTAATTATCCATCTTGAAACCTCTAGGAAACAACTCCAAGTGGAATTCCTTCTTAAGACTGAGGGGAAGTATCTCAACCAACAATTCATGTAATAACTGGTAAAACCTATAATAGCTGGTAAAACATGGTTAATTATGGTAATAACGTTTTATAGGCATTTAATTGCAAATTAGCTTGAATTATCATTTATGAGGAAAAATTAAGAGTTTCTTTCCAAAACACATCTTATACCTTGTTTGTGCACATTATACCATGAGAATGGATGGACATAAGAAAAAGTGAAGGTTTGTAAGGAAAAAATGGAGGTGAAAGGGCCTGGTGAAAAGACCAAAATTAACACCCAACAAATCTTTTCATAGATCTCTGACTTACTTTACTACTACCTGCATATATCCACATTTTTCTCCACTGCAAATCACCTACATACACACCCTTCTAACCTGTAACTCAAGGATGCCTTAGAAACTATGGTTACTCACAATTTCTACAACTCCAAGACTTTCACCTTCAACCTTCCTTCGTAACTTCACAATTGACGTTAGATTTAACCTCAAATTTTCCAATAAAAATATAACTATAACATTCACAAGATATATATTCAATGTAAGTGTGCGTCCTTATGAGAGACTCCTTGAGGTTTTTATATACGTTTTCATAGTAACATCTCTCCTTACTTTATGGATTTCTTGTTGCAACTACTTTATCCTTTTACTAAGACTTGTAACCAACTAGGGGCTTCTTGACCACTCTCTGAGGCTTCCAAATTTACAAGTCCATATCTCCCAAACCGCGAGGAACCACGTGGTGTTCCACATATCACTATAAATGACACGATGATTAATGTCCATATATGAGTATATTACCTACATTTTTATTATCCTTCATGTCTATATTCCTCAACAAAATTTAGGTTCCATAACCACACCTCCGAGGCTTCATGTATAATTCAATAAATGTATCCATCACATGTATCAACTAACTCACAATCAACCTCAATCATACCGATTATAGCCAACTATCCAACAATCTTATCAACGTCCCTAGGGAGTCTAGACTTGTCTAAGGGTTGACAACAATCTCTAAGGGTTGACGTCAATCTCCAATATCACTCTCCAAGCATTGGCATCAATGACACCCAACTGTCCAAACAAACTATCAAATATATTGGTGATATGTGTTTATCAATATGTGTAGATCCATCTCATGGAACTGTGTACGCTTTTGAAAAAAAAAGACATGAGTCAAGGAAGACAAAAGGTACAAGTGTGCAGTTGGAATCATGCACCTATTTTGAACGAGTGAAGAGATGAGGATGTCACATTGTAGCATAATATTTAGAGTTGGAAGTGGTACAGAGTGGGTGAAGATGCTGCGTGGAAAAAACTAAGAATATCATGGGTGAGAAACAAAATTTCATTCAAATTCCTTACTTCCTTGAACACAAGGCTACAAATATTAATTGAAATTTTTCAGAAGATCAAGATGAGAAATGCAATTCTCAACCAGCGCTAGCATCTAATCCCATCTTAATGAAATAATATGTGTATAAAATTTCACATGGATTAGTATTATAAATAGGCTGCAAACTTCTTGATGGTTGTAATGCATGAACGTCCTTAAAATTACTGGAAACACTTACATTCATGATCTCCTTCTCAATTTACTTTCTTTGTAAACTGCATATGATCATCATTTATATAAGGTTTCATTTTTTAGTTGTAGTAGGTTATGGGATGAGTTCATCTTCTAATTTGAAATATGTCTCTTCTCTCTCTTTCCTCATCATCTTGTCCTCGAAGATAGCTCATTCTCTAACTTCTACTTGTCTTGTAATTTATGATTATCTTTGATGAGATGTATATATGTAACCTTTGTTTTTCTTTTACACACAACACCTTGCGTTGGAAAGAGGCTCGAGTTAGCTTGCATTTCTTTCCTATCTCATGAGAATAATTAGGGGTCTTTGTTTGAACATGAATCAAATGTATTTTAGAATATTGTGACTATAATCAAACCATGAATTAACATAGTGGTTAATCAAAGATCATCCTTGCATATTGGTTGGTGAGAAAATCCTATGTAACGAGGGAACCATCCACACACTAAGTAGCTACTCACATGAAGGGTGAAGTGCCAAAGTATAAAGGCTGAAAATGAAAAGAGATACTGTATGTAGCCAGATGTAAAAAATATTCAAATAAATCTCAATAGCTAGAAGTCATCCCCTATCAGGATAAATAAGGCCACAACTTTCGACATCTACTAAGTGCTAAGCATGCACTAAATAAACCAGAAAGGAATGGGAATGAAAGTTTGAAAAGACTAAGGCAGATGCAGATATCCTTGTCGGGGCTATGGACACTCACTTGTAGTGGAGAAAAGTTTGTGACATCATGGTGACTCCATCGGGTCTATGGACAATCAAAGGAAATAGAACAACACCTGCGATATATATATATATATAAATATATGCACCTGATGAAAATTATTTATTTATCCCAAACCCGTATGAACCCCGTGATAGAGATACCAATGTGAATTGTCGATGTAGTTTAAGGAAATAAGTCTCACCATCATTCATCTTCTATCTACAACAGACAAGCTCTACTAGATGGCATGCAAGCATCACTAGTGATCCCACCACAATAGAATCTTTCAAGTAACTATTGCACATTAATTCAAGAATTTCTAATCTTAAAATTAATTGTATGACCTTCTACATTTTTTTCTCATAAGTTAGGGAATACTACGAGATATTATGTCTTCGCCGAGTGTAACGCCATTTGTTGTGCCCACAAAACACCCTCCCTAATTTCTTCTATTATCCTTTCCATAAGAGAAGAAATCCCACCTCCCCCCTTCTAAAATTTTATACTGAAAATCCTCTCATTCTCTCTCATGCAAATGGAAAATGTCAAACTTGTCTTCCCACTCTTCGTACTTTATCATTTGTAACAATTATTCATGATTGGAACCTCTCTTATTTATTCTCTGACTCATCTCCTTCTCGTTGCACATGTTAATAAAGTTCCTATCATTCCCAATGATTAAAAATTGCATGTCTGACCAGATAAATGATGATTGATATCCTATCTTACTTAATCTACAGTATTTTGTAGTCATAATTAAATACATTAGTCTCACCAACAATTTTCATTACACATACCATACCAGCATGAACGTCTTGTTACTTCTTTCTTTTGTGAGTAACCATGATCATGAAAGTGTTATCTACTTTCAAGTAGGTTAATTGCATCATATCTGAGACTCATGTTGTCTTTGAGTTGCATATCAAAGGATAATCAGTCCTCCCATCTCCTAAACAATGTTAAGTGCCCGAACGTCAGTTGGTTGTTTTCGTGGATTTATATTTATGTGAAACTAACACATTATCTCACCTTCAATGTATTAACTTAAATCCTATACAACATAGATGACACAAGGATTGACCGAACTAGATTCAGGCAAAGAAATAGAAAGAACGAAGCCCATACTTCCATTAAAAAATGCCTTTCAGCACAATTTTTGGGTATTCTTCAAAGTGTGTTTTTCACCAAACAAAAAGGAATATTTTTAAAATTATGTAATTATGATTCCAATGCAAATGATGGAATAAACATACGAGGTCAGGAAATGCCAAAGTGATCGCCAATGAGTTCCCGCAAAGCAATCCTCGTTAACTGTGGCCATCATTAAAAATGCATCCACTAAGATATTTCAATAACATGTTTAGGTATAATTATATAAGTGTCTCTATGTTCTATCCACGTTGCAAAAAATGACACCTCAATCGGACATCGTATGAGAAAGTTGTGGACTTTCGAACTCAAGCTCTTGTTGTTTCTTACCGATAAAAGGACACTTAGAAAATTTTCAGTTTTGTCTACCCATGAAGGAGGAGTTGTTGTAAAATTCTTCGAAACACATCGAAGGAGTTCCTTTAATGATATTATGTTCATACCAAGTGAGTTCCCAAAAACTCCTCTGAAAATTCCTTCAAACTCCTCTAGAATTTCCTTCAAAGTGCTCCATGTTCATTCAAAATCCTTTGGTTTACACCGGAGGAGTTCGTTCAAACTCCTCCGAAGCAAGCAAGAGGAGTTCCCACAAAATATGATCAAAAAAATCAGAGTTCCCACAAACTCCTCTAAAACAAATAAGAGGATTTCCCATTAACTCATTTGATTCAAATCGGAGGAGTTCCCATTAACTCCTTCGATTACAATCGGAGGAGTTCATATTAATTGCTCCCATTAAAATCGGAGGAGCTCCCTCTAACTCCTTTGGAAAAAATTGGAGCATTTGACATTAGCTCCTCTGAAAAAATCGAAGGAGTTCCCATTAACTAGTCCGAAAAAATGGAGGAGTACCCATTAATTCCTCTGAAAACTACAAAACCACCTTTCATAATTTGGCCATAACTTTTGACTCGGGATTTGTTTTTTTCATTATTTATACCATTGGAAAGGTATTTTAAAGATATACAACTTCATAGTTATATCATTGGAGAAATTCCTCACCTATTGTATACATTTTTTGGGATTAATATATGACATCTTGTTACAATCCCTGGGGAACATGAAACCTCAATCAAGGGAAGAGGGACCAGGAACCGAACATGGGGAAGCACATATGAACTCTCACTTAGTTAATTTTTCAGTTATATGGTTTCAAATGTGGAGTGTTAATAGTTTATTTTGAGGATATTACTTGGTCACTCATCCACAACATGTTGAATGGTGCCAGGTACCAATGTCGAGAGGAGGTCATACTCAACATCCTTGCAATGTGAAATACAACCAAGGGTAATAGAGGTTTAAGGGAAAAATTAATTTTCAAAGAAACAAGGGATTAGCAAAGGTAACAAAACTCAAATGGTTGAAGAGATATTTTGATCCCTACAATGATTGAATCTCCCAATGTCCAAGCCATTCATTACTATGCGAGAGGCACACTATAGCCAAGATCTAGGATGCCCCACGAGCACTAAAAGACAAATTCAAAATGTAGCTTCCATGTTTTTTGTATCATTGTTACAAAGAGAATAAGGACAAATATTTGTAAATAAAAAGTCATGGGGGAAGGAGGAAGGCCAAGAGTCACATTGAACTTTAATAAATATGCAAATGAGGTCCAAGAAAAGGGATTTTTCACTCTTCAAGCATTGTACATTTTCTGAACTATTTTGGGAATACTTTGTTAACTAAAGTTGGGGAGCATTCCTTAGGGATTTTATTTACTATTACTGAAATGTTTAATGAGGAGAAGTTGGTTTCGCCAAGTTATTTTATGGAGAACTTTGATTCTCATGTTGGACATATTGTGGAATATTCCTTTGTGTTTTCTCAAAACTTGGGTTGTGTAAGAATGTACTTCATATTGTATACTATTTTTATGTATGATGATTGCATTCTTATTTCTATTATTTGGAGAATATTTGTCTACATTTGTGAGCATATAACCATAGATGATTGCTTAAATGCTAGAATAATACGTGTTTACAGTTTTTTTTTCATGTTATTGCCTTTTCTTTGTGTGAAGTATTTATGAGGCCCTTGACAAGAGCATGGTGTTGGAATATTCACAAATAGGGGGGTGAATCAGTATTAGGAATCTTTTACAATTTTTAATCACAACATGTAAACATTAAGTTATCAACAATTTATCAATTATTATTGCATTGAAGATATTGTTGCATTCAATATATCATAAACATATAACCATAGATACATAGCACACAATATTTTTATGTGGAAACCCAAATAGGAGAAAAACACAGAATGTTTTTTAATGTATCAAAATATTGCATCCATCGGAAGCACCAAATTCCAAAAAATATCTAGCACCAATTGAAAGGAGGCACCAACCCTTTGGTTTACAGGCTCCAACCTAAAGGAAGCTACAACTTCCTAAATTTTCCGTCTTCAACTAGAAAGAGGCTCCAACCCCCTTTACTTGTCCCTTCCTTCCTCCCTAAAATATAAATGAGAGAATCAATATTTCATTGTTATTGTCATTGATTCATCATAACTAAAAGTATTTCAACCCAAAACCACATAAATTTTATGCCAATATCTCCAACAATATCCCCCAAATCATATATCCAAAATAACCAAGATATGCATCAAACCATGTGCCAAAAACCTCCAATATATACCTCAATTATGTTCCAAAACTCCAAGATATTACTCAAAGAATATACCAAAACCTCCAAGATGCAAGCCTCAAGACATATAGAAAAACATACCTTCCATAATGTAGAGACCCTAATGTATGAGATCCGGCACCATCAAACCTTGTTAAACTTCAGCATCAAGAATAGAGCATCTTCCTAAAACCCTTCCACAACCTCACAGGATTGAACTGAGCAATGGGTGGGGCCTTGTGTGATGAGTATTGTAAAACAAGTGGGGTCCTCATGGGGCACCAAATACTTGACCCATGAGGATCACCTAAGATATGGTTTTCTGAATAATACTAAGAGGGGGGTGAATCAGTATTAGGAACTTTTTACATGGTGTTGGAATATTTATTAATACTAAGAGGGGGGTGAATCCGTATTAGGAACTTTTTACAATTTTTAATCACATGTAAACATTAAGTTGTCAACAATTTATCAATTATGATTGCATTGAAGATATTGTTGCATTCAATGTATCATAAACATATAACCACAGATACATAATACAAAATAGTTTTATGTGGAAACCCAAATAGGAAAAAACCACAAAAACAAATTTAATGTATCAAAATATTGCATCCACCGGAAGCACCAGCTTCCAAAAAATCTCTAGCACCAACTTAAAGGAGGCACCAACCCCCTTGTTTATAGGCTCTAACCTGAAGGAAGCTACACCTTCCTAAATTTTTCGTCTTCAACTGGAAGGAGGATCCAACCCCCTTTACTTGTCCCTTCCTTCCTCCATAAAATATAAATAAGAGAATCAACTTTTCACTGTTATTGTCATTGATTCATCATCATCAAAATTGGTTCAACCCAAAACCACATAAATCTATGCCAAACTAAACTGATCCATATATTTATTTCTTTAGGTTAAGAAATATGTCTTTGTCACTAGTCATGTTCTTTGAACAACCATTGTAAATGTACCAATCACTTTTTTTGATTTGGTCTTGTAGAGAAATCGAACATTCTTCAATGTTAATTTTATCCTTCTTCCTTTTCCATATCCTTGATGGTTCTTTTAAATGACTCTTAAAATCCTTCTTTAGTTAATTTGGAGGGACAATCAACCTACAATATTTGGCTATCTGTACAAAATTGTTGCATTTGTAGCATTCCACTTCATTATTTAATGAGCCAAAATTGTTATAGTTTTTTTTATAAGCTTCATGAGGTTTTATGGAATAATTATTCCTAGAGTAGCCTCCATAGTTGCTTCTATTCTTAGCATGGTCTTTGCAATTTATGGCCTTGTGCCCAAAATTATTATATAAATAGCATAATCCAAGAAAGATAGTTTGATACCTGAGTGTGGGAGATATTCTAGGTGGTGCAACTCTTCTATAATTTTCTTCTTCAGTCCTCTCCATCGTTGGTTGTTTATTTTATGTTTCTCTGATTGGATGATCTTCTTCTAGGATGATTTTCATTTCCTAAAGGTACTCCTTTGAAGGATTGCATTCTTCCTTTTTTATGGGACCTATGATGATTTCTGCATAGCTCTTTTGTTCTGCTTCTCTTTCTGTTGTTGTGGAGATTGAACCCTTCTCAATATGAATTTGTTTGTATCCTAGTCTAGACTTATCATCGCATGGCCTTTAACTATTGATGATTTCATTCAATATTTTTGCGTTGCTATCGAAGTTTTTCCAGAATTCCTTCTTCTAAAGTTCCTATCTTAGTGATATTATTTCATCTTCCAAAGACTCGTTTATTTTCTTCTTTTCTTCCAACTGATTTTTTAGTGTTTCTTCAATCATTATGGCTTCTTCTAGTTGAACCTTTAGTTTTATGATAATATGTTGAACTTCTTTAGAATTTTTTTTGGGGTTTTGAAAACTCTCATTTAGCTTGATCAATACTTCCTTGAGGGACTTGTTTTTCCTCCTTTCCCTTTTTAGATCACTCAAAGCATTTATTAGTTCTTCCTCAAGATCCACTTCGCCTTCTTCATAATAATCTTTGTCATTTTCAAGGGTTTCTTTCTAAGTTTTTGAGTCACTATCACTATCATTATCTTCATCAGATTATGAATTCTATTCTCTTGAGTAGAGGATTTTCTTGAAGAATTTTCTTTTATTTCCTTTCTTGTTTCCCTTTTGATATTTCTTTTATTTATTGGAAACTTATCCTTCATCACTATCTGAATTCTTAGCATAAGTACATTTAGAAGAAAAGTGACCAATTTTACAACAAATAAAGAACTTTAAGCAAAGCTTAATGTTATAGTCCAAAAATTCCACATCTATGCATCCAAGACATTGGCCCATGCATTTGCATCATTTGCGAACCATACTCTTGAGGTTTCCTTCAAAAACAAATTTTTAGATAATGTACGCATCATGATGCACTATCAGCTCGCATACATAGATGTATTGCATGCTAATCCACCCACGTGCATACACGTACTACATGCTAGTCAACCCGTGTTTACTCCCAAAACTTGCAAAAAATATAAAATTGCGTGTATTTCGGTGGAGTTTAATGGATATGAAGGGTTGCCTAACCATTTTACTGCATGTTTCAGTCTAGATGGATAATTGACGAAAAAGGTATACCCTAGGATCTACAGTTCGCTAGGAGAGTATTCTCAGGTGTAATTTTAACCTTTTTTGGGCTTGAGGGACTAAATTTGTGAAAAACAACTATTGTCCCTAGTTTTGGTTTATCTGTTTTTTGGGCCTTGGAGATTATTTACGAAAAATCAAACCCCTTGGAGTCCATTTTTAAGCTCTTTCCAGACTCCCTAAATATGAAAATATCACCGAGTGCCATTGTTCCTTTTACATTCATTAATTGGTTCAAAAGGAATATCTATTTGGCATAATTTTAACCCTTTTTTTGGCCAATAGATTACCTAGGAAAAAGGTATTCCTTGGGAGATGTGTCTCACCGAGAGAGTTCTCCTAAGTTATGTTTTATAATTTTTCTGGCTCAAGGGACTAAATTATGAAAAAAGGTGATGAGTCCATAGTTAAGCTCTTTTGAGACTCCTTGAAATTGAAAACATAGCCGAGTGATGTTATCTCTATAACACTCGTTAAAATGGTTTTGAAGAGACGTTCTTTCATTATAATTTTAACCCTTTTCTGGACTGACTGGACTAAGTATGAAAAATGAATACTCTAGCCCTAGTGACCAGAAAATTTCTCCTTGGCATGATTTTATTCTTTTTCAGGAACTAGACACTAACCTTACGAAAAATATTACTCTGGAGTCTTCTTTTAGTGTTTTTTTAGACTCTCTAAAAGTGAAAAACCACCGAGATTACCTTCTCTTGGCTCATAAAACTTTACATGGAAGGAGTCTTGTTGTGTCATGATGTAATCATATCACATGTCTCATCCTTGCGACTTTGGCCTAATGTCAACTTCATGTTGCAATTACTAAACCTTTAGAGAATTCCTTAGGTGCAAGCCTTGTAGCATTTTTTCCCTTGCGATCTGACACCTTGACCCACGGAGGAATTTTATCGAGTGTTATTATCCTGCACGTCTCCTTACCTTGAACATTAGTATGTTCCATGCGCTTGGAACTATTTTTCTTTCCCACGACACTCGTTCCTCCTTCGTAACATAGCATTCTTTTATTATATTTCAAATTCGTTAGAGCACATCCTTTCGTTTGTTCTACTAGCATTGAGATCTAGTATGAACTTAGGAAGTTTTTCTCGTTACATAGAGTTGTGTCCTCCTCCATTTGGTTACTCTTCCAAACATATGGAGAGTTTGTGGTGTCTCCTGTGTCACAGACGTATGTCAATAGTATACTACAGGAGTCTCATCATTTTGTCATTCTTTTTTCCAAGGGAATTTTTCCAACCTGAGTTGACCTTTCTGCAATTAGTCTCTTGACCTTCATGAGTCAGACATCCCAAGAATCTAGTCAAGTTCATGTTCAGAATCAATGAATTTCAGTACCTATTGTTCATGTTCTTCCATTATTTCCAAGACAATTTGTTGAGGACCTTAGGGTAGTGAGTCCTACACTCCTATTATACTCCTACCTGAGTTTTGAAGAACTTGAAGATATTGCTTGAGTTATAAAGATATCACCTCCAGCTACATTCATTGATGCTTCCTAAAAATGCATATCACATTGTATTTGTATATCTTCAGATAATTTTGAGATGTAGCTCTGTTGTGTATTATTTGTGGCTATGATATTTAAAGACATTCATATTTTTCTCGTAGTCATGACATGGATCTGTAGTGTACTTGATTGGCATCCATGATTAGTTTATCTCGAGCATGGGTATGCCCACCTCGGATAAATTATCATTATTTTACAGATGACATGCTTGGGAATACTTGTCTTGGGCTCACTCGACTCTGTGCCTTCCCACTGTATAAAGATGTTGTAATTTATTTCAGCCATCAGTTTCTCTTCTGACCTCACACATTATGGGGCATCTATTATATTCCAAAAATGCCACATCTATGCATCCAAGACATTGTCTCATCCATTTGCATCCTTTCCCAATCATATTGTTGATGTTTCCTTCAAAAACAAAATTAGGATAATGTACACGTCCTGCTGCACTATCAGCCCACGTACATACGCATGCTACATGTTAGTCCTCCCACATACATATGTGTACTGCATGCTAGTCAACCCCTGTTTACTCCCAAAAATTTCAAAAAATATAAAATTGCATGTATTTCGGCGGAGTTTACTGGCTATGAAGGGTTTCCTAACCATTTTACCCCATATATCCCTTCCTCAAACTGAATAACCATCTTTTTCTCATATAAAAGGGGGTCTAGGGGAATCGTTTAGATATATGAACAAGAAGACATGAAAACTCTGCCAAAATCCTTTCTCTCTCATTTCCCAAGTTTTTCATCTTGCTCTAAGTTTTATTCTCAGCTTTCCCTTCCATTCATTCTCCCTATACAACCCTTCCTTCTTCCCAAGTTGGCATGTTGGTTGTGATAAGTCTATGTGGGATTGGTGCACTTAGAGTTACGACATAGGAGCCTATACTTGGTTCATGGAGGTGTGTCAGCAATAAAAGGTTGTAACCTTTCATCTTGTTTATGAATAAAATAGAATATCTTTGTCCCAAAACTTTATGTGTACATGTTCTTATCTATTTGATCATTTACATCTATATTTAGTTTTTTAAGTGATTATTAGAGATTGTATATGTTGTTGTTTTGTGTTCTAGGTCTATTGCAAGTCATATTTGGGAGGAGATATGTGATATAATAGGAAACAACAAGTGGAAGAGGTCAAAATCAATTGAAAGGATTCAAGGTTCTCTTCTTAACATTCTCTTCCCTCTCTCTTATCACTTAGTCTATATTGTTTTGGGGTAGGTTAGAGATAAGTCGGTATTTTAGGGGGTTATCTCTATGCCTATTCCTTAGACCCAGTTTAGGGGGAATTTTCCCCGTAGCACTTAACTTTTTACTTGTGATTTCATTTCTTAAACATCCTCATGAATTTGGTTGTATCTTCATCTTCATATGAATCATCGCTACATCTAAATCTTGACCTTGAATTTTTCTTATTCTTTCTTGTCTTCTTGGATGATTTCAAAGTTGCTTCCTTCTTGGATGGATTATCCTATTATGTTCTCATTTCATAAATTGTAAGTATTCCATGTATCTCATCCATGCTCAACGTAGAAATATCTTCTCTTTATTCTAGGGTTGAAATCTTAGGATCAAATCTCATTGGAAGAGACCTTAGAACCTTTTTAACAACCACTAAACCTTAAATTTCTTATCCTAATCCTTTAATTGCATTCACTATTAAATCAACTCACAGAAAATAAGTTGCAATATCTTCATCTTCCTTCATTTTAAGTTGCTCAAATATACCTCTATAAGTTTGAATCTTGTCCCCTTTGACTTTGGCATATCCTTCGTAACTATTTTGAAGTTTGTCCCATATCCTTTGCAGAGTCACAATGCATAACCTTGACATATACTGAAATTGAAAAAGATGCTTAGAATAGAATTTGTATCCTTAAAAAAAAAATTCACAAAGTTTCTTTTCATATTTATCTGTTGGGGGAGTGTAAGGTGCCGTGTATGTTGCATTATGTTGTCATTTATGTCAAATGATTGATGTCAAATATTTGATGTATGTTTCATAGTATCATTGATGTATTTATTGATGGCTTATGTTGTCATAGATGTAATTGATGTCAAATATATAAATTGGTGTCACAGTGATGTATTGTCATGGATTGATGTATATACGGGATGATGTAAAGGTTGGTCTTTATTGTCTTGTCATGGTTTATAGGAATAACCAAAGGGATAAACTCCAAAGTGATCCCCTTATGGTGAAATTCCTCACGAGAAGACATTGTTGGATAAAGTTCTCAAAGTGGTCCTCTTATGGTGAAATCCCTCACGGGAAGACGATTTGTGAATTTCAAATGGTTAGGTAGCTCAGCAGTGTGGTTAGGGAACCCAAGTTTGATTAAGGAATAATGTAATGAATATCAGTGAATTTTCAAGAGAAACTATTCCATATGGATAGTATATGGCATGCCATTTTCGGTGATATGTAGAACATCACATAACTACTCACGGTTAGAGAGTTATGGCCATGTGAAGTTGGAGAACCCTCATGAGTTATCTAGAAGCCTCTAGAAGGTCAAAGAAGTCAAATTATTCTAGAATCCCCTAGAATAATTTGACCAATAAAAGTGGTTAGTCATGGATTAAGTGGTTGCAAAATAAATAAATAAATTAGTTACAACTAGAATTGGAGAGTTTACTATTTGTGGACAAAGTGGTTAAGTGGACAAAGTGGCTAAGTGGAAAAAGTGGCTAAGTGGACAAAGTGGCTAAGTGAAAAAGTGGTTAAGTGGACAAAGTGGCTAAGTGGAAAAAGTTGGTTAAGTGGACAAAGTGGTTAAGTGGATACTTCTAGAGGAAGCTACTTGGAGAGTATAAATAAGAGAGAAAGGGTCTCCCATTAGTATCCATTTTTTGAGCATATTGAATATCTACAAGTGAATAAGGTAACCAGAGGAGATATAAGGAGAATTTCAGAGGGAAGGTGAAGTAAGGAAGGCCGAAATTCAAGGAAGGATAAATTATTTTGATGATGCTTTCTAAGGTATGTTATTTATAGGCCATTTCACCATTTTCACAATAACATTTTTTCTACAATGATTAAGACAACAAAATATGGAGGTGTTGGCAGCGAGTATATAATTATCATTTTTATAAGTTGCCTACACAGGGTCTATGAAATTTTATTACTCTTCATAAGCATTTCTCTTAACTATAGTTGTAAATCATCGCATTTTACCTATCATCTATTCATGCTTCGTTTTCATGACTAAAATCATGAAAATTTGCAATTATCGTTATCATTTTGTTTTAAAATTTTCATTCAAAGCATATCATTTATTACAGAATTGTGATTTCATGCTATGAGCATGTTTCTCTCATCGTTTGTGACCCTTTTGATTCTAAGAGTGCCTAAGAAACTTATGGTTGTTTGAACGAAAGACCCCCATCAATTAATATTTGATTTTTGTATCGATTTTGGTTAGATGTTTGATCATATTTATTTCATGAAACCTTTGGCTATTCATTTTGTGTAAACTCACCTATCTTTGCAATCAAACTTGGATGCGCGTACTTTGTTTTCAAGTACTCTATGTACCCAATGCCAAGGTGGAATACGACGTACATCATGCCATTACTCCTTAGCATGGTCTCGGGATTCACAATTTTGCTCACACACATTGTGATTAACACCTCTGCCCACCGTTTGAATCATCACAGCTTGTATTGATGAGGCTCATGGCTATGGCTCTGTTGCATTTTTCCAAACCCTACCTGTGTATTCTGTGTTAATTACCCATCCATTCGGCATGGCTCCATTGGTAAGGGTCGAACCGAATGGCGTCAAGACCCTGCTTTCGTATGATAACGCTAGGGAAGATTTGGAAAAGAATGGTTGGCGTTTGTTCATCGAACAATTTCAAGGTTTTAACCTTCAGGTCACCCAAGAGTTTGCCTTAACCTTTGATGGCTGTAGGGAAAAAATATGTGATGTGCAATTAGAAGTAATAGAAGAGTTCTTAAGCCAAGCCACGGGATTGCCAGTTGTTGGTCAGAAATGGTTCAAGAATGTGAAAGTGGAGGAGGTCCCTTGGACGTTATTGTTTACCTCACGAAAAATAACCAGTTGTGATCGAGGTATGCCAATTTCATTCTTGAAACCTAGGTGGCATGATTTACTTGTTGTAGTGAAGCAATTCATCACTTGTGAGGGTCGATTCGGACTTGTTTTCCTATATCATCTACGCCTGCTTATGAGTTTTATTGGTTTTCCGTTAAATATGCCTTACTACCTGCTCAGAAATCTGTATAAAATGGGTAAATGGTTTAGGAAACAGAGGTTAGATTCGAGTTTATTTCATCATGGTCTGATTAAAATCATCCTTATGCACCAGTTACAGTCAAAAAATGATTGTTGGGATGTGTTCATTTCACGAAATGGTTTTGGAAACAATGAGTTGGGACAGGTAGATAAGTCGGTCATTGTGGAAACCCTTGTGAGCCCTACGGCCTCTTCTCCACCACTCCAAGCTTGTGATTTTTCCCCTAATAACGAACCCTCAAGCTACCCTAATGTCATTCAACAGGACAGTTGACCGGGTTCACATCCAAAGGATAGCACTAAAACTGTTAAGAAACCTACAGGAAAGAAGCTAAAGGGCAGTGTTGATGTCAATTTCAAGAACAAAAGGGCTGATCATTTAATTTCTCGATGTGCTCAAAATAAAATGAAACCCCGTGAAAAAACAATGAACACTATTGAAGTGAGCGAAGATTCAGACTCATAAATTGAAAAATTCTTGGCTAAAGAGGACCTCGTGTCATTCGGGCTATAGCCTGACCGACCCTATGACTATGTTAACAATTTGCCTCCTTGTCTAAAGGACAACCCAGAATTTCCTAGCATCCAACTTTGTGATAATCCTACCATTCACATGGAGGATTCTCCAACCCATAATGATGTTAGTGCTAATACAAATTCCTTACAGTCACAGTGTGATGAGTGTCGATCATGGATCGACAGGTACTATACGGATGTTCCACTGCTACAGTCATGACTCAAGTCTTTAAGAGAACAAGTTGATATGTTGACAAATGAAAACAACAGACTTGAATCCATTATCCAAAGGAAGGAGAAACACTTGAAAACTATAGGTCATTTCATTTTCAAAGATGTAGAGGCAGCAACAGCTATCGTAAATTCCAAAATTTCTTGATACATTTTGATTCCATGATTTAAGGTATGATGTTTTTAATTTTTAGCATGATTGTGTCACTCTTAAGTTAGGATATTCGATTTGATTGAATAAAATATTTTTCTTATTAAGATTAGTTTGTTTTGTTTATTTAATAAAATATGATTGCATTTTCTATTATAACTAGCTACAGAATCGCAAGATTCTGTAGCCAGTTAAGAAAATTCGAGTTGTTGGATTTGATAATTGAAAACATATCTGAGATCCACTTATTTTAATTTGTTTTCAGGATAATTAAGGAGCCCATGATTTCCAAGAAGATATGAGGCACTTTTTGAGATCTCCCAGCCATATCAACTTTGTATTTTGAGTAAATAGATTAGACTGTTGGTAGTTTTTGATATTCAGTGAAATCAGGGTGGTTGCATCCCCCATATTTTTGAAACAAATTTGATCTTATCAACAGGAAACATTTATGTTTCCTGAAACCTATATAAACATATCATTTTGTAAACATTGGATCATCTCAGCCTGGGGCAAGAGTATGGGCATTTTTATCACAGACTTGAATGGAATATGATGCACGTTACAACTTTAGCTTTTTTGTATGATGTTTTCATTCAAGTTATGTTCATTTCAATTTGATAATAGATTATGATTTCTTTTGTCGGCATAGTTTATTGTGAGTTGATATCATTCGATTTATATATGTTGTCCATATCTTGTGTTTCAGAACAAAACACACAGTGATCATCTACCCAATTTAAATTAGTAGATTTATTTCTAATTTATGTTGAATGTCTGCATGCAAGTGCTTATAGGAAAATTTATCTCGTCGTAGCAATTTGCAAATCATATGATTACTGTAACTATATCTATTCAATGTTTTGTTGTTATAATTCAATCTCCAACATTATCGTTCCTCATTTATTAGGGGCAGTCCCAGGATCTATAGCAGGTTTACTTCATCGGATAAAGGTGGTTGGATATTCAATAGCGAACAAGACATTGGATACAGTAACAGGTTAGCCTGTTATTTGATTTTGCTAGTTTCCTGAATATAGAAGTTTTCTCTCTATAAAACATTTTCTGCTATCTATTATTTTCTGTTTAATTAAGAAGTTTAATGTGTGATGTCATGAATGTATACATTTAAGAAAACAAAACCAAAAAATTAGATAGTGTTTTTACTTCCTTTATTATTATCGCTAAAAGTAATCAATCCACATTTGATTTTTACGAGTTTAGATTAAAACTCGTGTTTTGTATAGATTGTATATAGAATTATCATACATACAATATTTAATTTGTATATATATATTTACTTAGATGTACATATAGTTTTTAGTAGTTGTGATCTATTAGATCATTGCTTTTCCTTTAGTTATTTTTTCACTTTCTTTAGGACTTAGATCGGCCAACGGAGCCACTAAACCCGTTGGAGTGAATTAATCCAAACGACTTGGGTTAATTAGACAACCCCGAACCGTATTCACTCCTCCAGTTGACAAGCGGTCAATTTCGCCCGTCAACAGGAGGTCGCTGAGAAAACATATACAAGTAACTTTGATACAAATTTCAACTTATGGGTCATTTCATTTTGGGAGTTACACTCTATTAGAAATAGGGTTCGTGGCTAGTCATGAAACTAGTCTAAACCAGGTTTTTTGGGTAAAAACGTCATAACTTCTTCATACCATATCCAAATTCCATAATACCAAATGTATTGGTTATAGTACATTCTTTAGTATGTTTTGTACCATTTTCATATCCATACAACAAATATTCCATGCGGGGCATGCCGTTCAAGTGAGCTCTCTATAATAGGAAAAAATTCATGAGGGTCTGTCATATTTTCTATAACATATGTTCTGGGAAGTTTCAAACCCTACAATTTGGAGGAGATAGACAAAATATATCAGAGTATATATGGTTAAAAGTTCATCCATTTAATCATAATTATTTTGGATATATGGTCTATGGAATTTAGGTTTCATGAATAATCCTGAAAATATGTTTCAAACAAGTCATCTTGGTATTTCTCCTATAACATTGTTTTTGTGGATTTGTAGACTCTGAAATTTGCAAAGGTATGACAGTATATGCAAGAGTACCTCATATAGAAATTTCAGAATTAGAAACAAACAATTGAGCTTGTGGTGAATCTTGCAAGTTGATGTAACGTGTTGATTGCATGGCATCGTGAATGAAGGGAGGTTGATGAAGTGTTTTGTTGATTGTATGGGAAGATTCTTCTTATGCACATTTGTTTTATATCTATGATTATGATCTAGACCATATTCTATAAATCGTTGAATTGTATTTGTGTTGGTTGTACTACCAGATCAATTCTCGTTGAATAGATTGCATTTTATCGGCAAGTTAAGTCTTTCTTGAGAGTTGGCACTCTCCTTGGAGTTAGTGCTCCGTACTTTAGTTGGTGTTGATAAAAACCCCATGATTGTAGTCACATGTAAAACATAATAAAAAATCTTACACATACACATGGTGTCTCTTGTGTTCATTATGCTTATGGATTGATCACTCTTTATTATTCATGGATGTCATTGGTGAATGGTTACATGCAATCTAAAAATGATGATGTGTAATATTATGTTTTGAAATGGTTTCTAACTTTAAGTGAGAAAAAGTTGTAAAATCCCACACATTGATTTACCCCCCCACCCTCACTCTTAGTGTGGTTGGTGTGTCCAATAATTTGTATCAGAGAAGGCCTTCACTATAAGCCTTAACAAGCTTGGAGGAGATCCATGGACACACAAATGGATGATAAATTTTCAATCTTTGATGAGAAAAATTATTCAACATGGAGAATAGAAATGAAATGGTATTTGAAAGAAAAAGGAGCAGGTGTTTGGAAAGCATCTATTGGTGGATCAGTTCCCTTGAAGAATAAGTCAAAGTTTGTAGCTCAAAAGGAAGAAGAGAAGAATGGTGCATCTACTCTCAAGACCATTTTCAATGGACTCTCAAGTTCTGTCAAAGAAATCATGGGACAATGTACTTCTGCCAAGGATCTATGGTTGAAGGTAGAGAAGACATATCAAGGAAAAAAGGAAGACACTGAAGACAATTCCATCAAGAACAATACAGGTAAAGAATCTAAAAAATCATCTGATTGCAATAATTCTAAGTGTGATGATGTTGAATTTTTCTTTCCAAGTGAAGAAGAAAATATAGAAGTAATTTGTGTAGAATCAAATGACAATTATCCTATAGATGAAGAGGAATATTTGTTGAATCTTAAAGATAAAGTTTTAGGTGAGTTAGATGATGTTAGCAGTGAAATAGGACATTACTCAATTTCTTTTGAGTATCTTGAAAAATACACAAAGGAATTCCTAGAAAAGTACCCAATATATACCATGGCACTAAAGTAAATGCTCAAAGAACAAGAAGAAAGTAAAAATACTCAATTAGAAGAAAAATAAGAAGATATCAAAAGACTAAAGAATTAAATAGAATAAAAGAAGAAAGTAGATGATGATCTTAGCAAAAGTCTTGAAGTTAATGTCAATCTTAAGACAAAAATTGAAGAAGCCAAAAGAATATAGGAACTATTGAAGAATCGAGTAAATGAAAAGGAAGAGTCATTCCATAAGTTGGAAGCTGAAGTTGTTGATATTATAAAGAAAGTTGAGAGGTCAAACACTCACATCAAGTTCATGAAAAGATCAACAATCTTGGATGAGATCCTATATATCCAAAGATCTCCAAATGATAAATCGGGTCTTGGATTCAAAAAGGAAGCTATACATCTTGAAGCTAGCACTTCTAAGAAGCATGAGGTAAGTCCATCATTCTCAAAAGGTGGAAATAATGTTGCAAATCAACCATCTACACAAAGAAAGGAAAATTTCAAAAGAACAAAGCAAGGAATACATCAAGAAGCCATCTTTACACCTCAAAGAAAATACAGAAGAGAGACACCTTCAATATGGACACCAAAGAAAAGGTATGAAAATGTTTTTCATGGTCACTGCTACTCATGTAATGAATATGGTCACAAATATTTGGATTGTAGACATTATGCAAGGAAATATAATGGAAGGTTTCATAACACCCTAAGGTGTTGGATATGTAATCAAGTGGAACACATTGTTGTTCATTGTCACACCATGAGATGCTACAATTGTAATGTGTTTGGCCACAAATCCTAGTATTGTTTGAACAAAAGGAGATAGTCCATGATGAGTGATTGATATAGCATGAAAAGAATAATGCGTGAAACTAGGAAGGAAGACAATTTTGAAAATATGGAAGTTCAAATCTCAAGTTCTAAGAAGTTGGGACACCTTCAAAAGTGGATGAAGAAACCTGAACAACCAGAACGGAGTGGAAACCATGAGGCAAGCTCAAGCTTTATTTTTTCTGAAGCATACACAGGCTCTTGTGGGAGAATTCACATACATATGTGAGGCGACCTATAGAAAGGTCACATACATATGCGAGTTGTCTATAGAACAGGCCACATACTTGTGGTAAAAACCTTGGAAAAGAAGGTTATGAGTTGCAGCATGCTTTGATGGTATAACTTTGTTTTGAAAGGTATGACATTGTAATATTCCAGATATAAAAAGTATGCAGAACATAAATAAAATTCTAGAAATGACAAATAAACAACAATATAACCATAACAACACCACAATAACACTGAAAAGATATCAAAATAACACCAAAAAGAGCACTTTGATTCTGAGAGAAATGTTCACGGGCCTCTTCGAGGGGGAAACCTCCAGTCGAGTAGATTTCTATTAAAATAATATCCAAGCTAGGGTTCCCATACCCTTGACTCCTATTTATACTAAATATGTCTATCAAAAGAACCATCTAGAGGAAGATCATTCTAGAAGCGGAAACTTCTATTAGGTCTTCTTACATTAGACTTATTCTACCTTATTGCAAGGCCTTATTAAAATTAAACTTTATTACATCTGAATATATTGTTCTACCTACGTGAGGGTTAGGTTCCTAACATGTCCCCCCCCTTAAAAAAAACCTTTTCCGCAAGGCTTGAGATGTGGAAATTACTACAGAATGGTAGTTGGTTCCCAAGTGGCATCTGTTGGAGTTGTATATTTCCAATGGACTAACACTTCCTTGATGGTTCACTGACACAAGAAACACTCACGCTGGTCCAAAATGGTTTGTGGTTGTATCCAAATGGATCCTTCTTCGTCCAACTCGGGAAGGTTGTTTTGAATTTTCCACTTAGTTCCAATCACCTTCTTTAAGCGTGAAACATGAAAAACAAGATGTAGCTTAGAATGACTGGGCAAAGCTAACTGATGGACCACCTGTCCTACACGCTTGAGAATGGTATAAGGACCATAAAATTTGGGCGCCATCTTCTGACAATGCTCAAACTTGAGGGAATTTTTCTTGTAAGGTTGCAGTCGAAGAAACACCTGATCCCCTTCTGCAAATTGACGTTCAGAGCGACCTTGATCTTCTTTTTTCTTCATATGATTATGTTCCATCAGCAAATTCTCTTTGAGGGTATGGAGAATAGTCTCTTGAAATGTAATCATTTGGTCAACTGTTTGGACCTTCGATACACATGGTAAATATGATAGAACTGAAGGTGGATTTTGTCCATATACCGCTTCAAAAGGAGTCATGCGGGTAGTTGTATGGTATGATGTGTTGTACCACCATTCAACTAGGGGTAACCATTGAGCCGACTGATTTTTCTTTTCTGATTCAAAACACCTCATATATGTTTCCAAACACTTGTTGACAACTTTAATTTGACCATTAGTCTGGGCATGATAAGTTGTGCTGAGATGAAATTGGGTGCCTTGTAGCTTGAACAGTTCTTGCCAAAAATTGCGGGTGAAAGTTGGATCGCGATCAGAAACAATAGAATGCGGCATGCCATGAAGCTTGAAGACCTGATCCATGAAAAGTTGAGCCACAGTGGATGTTGTAAATGGGTGTTGAAGAGAACATAAATGAGCATACCTAGAAAGGCGATCAACAACCACCATGATGACTGATTTATTTCCTGATTTGGGTAGGCCTATAATAAAATCCATAGAGACATCCCTCCAAATAGCAGGTGGAATCGAAAGTAGTTGTAGTGTGCCAGGATATTTGACTATTTTTCCCTTGTTTCATTGACACACATCACATTCAGTGACAAAATTACGAACGACTTGTTTCATACCATCCCAGAAAAAGGAACGTTTGACCCTGTCATAGGTTTTGGTAAACCCGGAGTGCCCAGCTGTGGGTGTAGCATGAAGCTCAGAAAGTACCGTGGATTTAAGTTTTGATTGTTTACTTAACTACAAATCGCCTTTGTATCGAATCTCATCATGGATCCAAGAGTACCCTGGGGAAACTGGAGAGTTGGATTGCAATTGTTGTATCAGATATGAACTTTTGGGTTCATGTAGCCATTCCTGGCGAATGGCTTGGAGAAAATATGGTCCAATGAAGGAGAGAGAAAAAAGGGATCCTTCATATTCATATTTTCAGGAAAGTGCATCTGCAACCACATTGTCTTTTCCTTTCTTTTAAATGATCTCATAATCATATCCAAAGACCTTAGTCACCCATTTTTGTTGCTCTGGGGAGGAAATGCATTGCTCCAGAAAATACTTGAGGCTTTGATGGTCTGTCTTAATTTTGAATAATTTCCCCAATAGATAAGGGTGCCACAGATCAATGGCATGTAGAATAGCCAACATTTCCTTTTCATAGATTGATTTGCCAAATTTCGTTCAGAAAGTTGTTTGTTGGTAAAGTCCAAAGGCCGACCCTCTTGCATAAGGACAGCACCAATTCCTTTCCCTGAAGCATCACATTCCAGGAAAAAGGTCTTCGTGGAATCAGGAAGGGCCAGGAATGGAGTTGTGCACATGACCATCTTCAAGTTTTGAAAAGCTTGAGCAGTTGCTGGAGTCCAAGTGAAAGAGTTATTTTTTGGGAGTGCAGTGAGAGGTGTTGCAATCTTTCCATAATTCTTAACAAACTTGCGATAATAACCTGTTAAGCCCGGAAATCCATGCAAGATTTTGAGAGTCTTTGGGTGAGGCCAGTCTTGCATAGCTTCAATCTTTTTAGGATCCACCCTGACACCATCCATGCCAACCATATGACCCAAGTACTCGACTTTTGAGGTGCCAAAAGAACATTTAGACTGTTTCAGGAAAATTTGGTGTTGAGAGAGTAGATGGAGAACTTGGTCCAAATGATCAAGATGGTTTGTCCAGGTTTTTCTATAGATGAGGATATCATCAAATAAAACTAAGACAAAATGACAGAGAAAATGACATAATACATTATTCATGAGGCTTTGGAAGGTGGAGGGGGCATTACACAAGCCAAAGGGCATGACCAAAAACTCATAGTGGCCGTCATGAGTTCTAAAGAAAGTATTAGGAATGTCTACCTCTTTCATTATTATCTTGTGGTAGCCAAAATGAAGATCAAGTTTAGTAAAGAACTAGGTGCCACTCAATTCATCCAGGAGGTCATCAATGACAGGAATGGGAATTTTTTCTTTGATGGTGAGTTTGTTGAGGGCACGGAAGTCAGGACACATTTGCCAAGAACCTTCTTTCTTTAGGAACATGACCACAGGAGAAGAGTAGAGGCTCATACTAGGGAAGATAATGCTTGCGTTAAGGAGTTACTGGACCATTTTCTCAATTTCATTTTTTCGGGAAAAGGGGTGACAATAGGGACGGATATTGGGAGGAAGGTTTCCTGGTACAAGGGGAATGGAATGATCATGAACACCACGGGAAGGAGGGATTCCCTGGAGAGTGGAAAATACCACTTGATGTTTAGATAGGATGGATTGAAGGTCTTGCAGCACCGAGGGTGTCTCAGTTGCATGTATGGCATGGAGTTGGGCAATAACGCCAGAATGACCTTTTTTGAGAAAATTTTCCATGCGATGGGAACTAATGATCTCAGGTTAATCGATGGTGATGCCTTGGAACTTATGTTGTTGGTCCTCCTGGTCTAATTGCATGGTTAATTCCTTAAAATCCATGAGAATGGGACCCAAAGTACTTAGCCAGTTTGCACCCAACACAATGTCACAACCGCCCATGTCGATAGAAAACATATGAGATTTCCGGTGGTAGTCACCAATTTGGAGATGCACATTTTCACAATGCCCTCCACATTTCATGGAGTCATCATTGGCAATCATGATTTGGAAATTATTGACTGCATGGGTATAGCAATGAATTTCTTGTGCAATGCGGTGATGAATAAAATTATGGTTGCTTCCACTGTCAACAATAATGATGACCTTCCTATGCTTGATGTAATCGATTAGATTGAGAGAATTTAGGATAATGACTGGTTCTACTTTGGGAGGGTCTGAGGGAGGGATTATGTAAGTGGTTTCAGGTGATTCAGACACAAGCGGAGTTTCCACATCCTCTTCCGAAATATCCTCCGAGATGGCCATAAAAATATTTTGTTCCTTACACTTGTGGCCCAGAGAATATTTTTCATCACAATTATAACAAAGGCCTTTGAGTTGGCGTTTATCCATTTCATCCCTGATCAATTTTTGGATCTTTAGTGGAGCAAAGGGAGTAGTGGGATTTATTGGTTTAGTGCGAGGAATAAAGGAGGGTTTTTAGTTTTGAGAAGATACAACTTGTTGTACTTATTTATCTCTTTTAGTAGCCTCCATACAACTCTGAGGCCGAGCCACGAGAACATGGGCACGAATCTCACCCTTGAGGCCATTGATAAAACATTCTTGGAAAAAGACATCAGACATGCCCTCTGTTTGAAAATACAGGTGCTCAAAAGAAGCTATAAATTCTTCCACTGTTCTGGATTGTTTCAACTTTTTCAAACGACCTAAATGGTTGGTGTCAGTGTCAAAGCATTCATAAAGCTTTTCCACAAAGTGTGTCCAAGCAATATACCCTTGACGAGAAGTTTTTCTCCATTGCCACCATTGCCAATGTTCTTGATCTAGATGGATACAACCATACCGGAGTTTGGCCAATTCATCTGTAATGCCGTATAAAGAGAATTAATGTTCCATTTGGGTTACCCAACCAATGGGATCTGAGCCATCAAATTTGGTCACATCCACACGTGGAAGGTGTAGGTCACGCTGAAAGTGATGGGGAAAGCAATTATGGGAATGAGAGGAAGTTTCAATTTCGGTATGTGGAGGTGGGTTAGATAAAGGGTTATCTGCAGGGATATGCAACTTGGTGCAGCTCATCGAAACAACAGATTCAAGATGGATAGTCATGTCTTGTTTGAGTTCCTCAATTGAGGAGGGGATGGAGGAATGCATGTTTGTATTGATGGTGGCAACATTGGCATTGAGTTGTTTCACTTCTTGTTGGGTCTTTGTGAAATTATATTGCAATTTATTGAAGAGAGCTTCCAAGTCTTGGCTACGGGTATGGGCCATGATGATGATGGAACCGAAACAGGGTGGGTGGAGTCAAACATTTTGCTGAAAAATGATATGTATGTATGAATGTATATTTTTTTTTTTTTGTTTTACACCTGTGAATTTATACTCCGGTCTGAAGAATACTACAGTGAAGAAATTCCGAAATGTTTAACTAGGAAGAAATGTGTAGTGATTTGGCAACCCAAACACAGTTGTGTGGCAATAGATCTTGTTTGTTTTAATTTTATTTTTATTTTTTTCTGTCCCCAAGGGTTAGGTATTCAAGGGTTATATAGACAAGGGTTTTCCCTTTTCCATAGCTCTCTGATATACATGTGGGATCCAACAATAGTACTCAGCCTAATATCTCAGGGCACCAACTAAGGAGGCTAGACAATTCCCTAAGCCGTACTACCCGACTACCCAGGTACTAGAGAGTATCTTCCCGAGTGTTGTTCTCGGTGGCACTATAGAAATCAGGCAACTGATCGATTTATATAAATAGGGCTTCATAAAATCTAGGCCAATCCGTACATAGGTGGTGTTTGATGCGCTACCACTCAAAGGGTTACCAACAAGGGTTACAAGGGTGGCCAACAGATGTGCGCTTAAGTACCACTTGTATTTCATGCGTGTATGAATTCCTCAACCATGGGTTTATGCGTGTAACGACAGATCTCTGTGGCTTAAAGACGCTGGAATACGTCTCTACCCTGGAAAAAATTCAACCCACAATTTCTGCCGAGTAAAGTGCTATGATACCACTTGTAATATTCCAGATATAAAAAGTATGCAAAACAAAAATAAAATGCTAGAAATGGCAGATAAACAACAATATAACTAGAACAACACCACAATAACACTGAAATGATATCAAAATAACACCAGAAAGAGCACTTTGATTCTGAGAGAAATGTTCACGGACCTCTTCGAGGGGGCAACCTCCAGTTGAGCAGAGCTCTATTACAATAATATCCATGCTAGGGTTCTCATACCCTCGACTCCTATTTATACTAAATATGTCTATCAAAAGAACCATCTAGAGGAAGATCCTTCTAGAAGCAGAAGCTTCTATTAGGTCTTCTTACATTCGACGTATTCTACCTTATTGCAACGTCTTATTAATATTGACCTTTATTACAGCTGAATATATTGTTCTACCTACGTGAGGGTTAGCTTCCTAACAGACATGGTTTATTGCAGGTTTTCATGATTATATGTTGGCATGTGTATTTGATGTATGTATGGTGATGACATATGGTTGAGTGTTGAAATTATATCTTGGATGCATGGTACTAACCCTAGAGTTTGGATTGAGACATTTATTGTTGAGGAACAATGTCAGTTATGTCATTGATGATATGGCATGGTGTTTATGGTAGAATTCGTGTTGATGTGATGTTATCTAGAGACATGTCAATGATTTATTGAGGGATGCTCTTAGTACATGTTTATAGGTACTATTGGATGCTTAGTACTTGTTGCAGTGAATGGTTTTTGAGGCAGATCTGTCATGGTACATGCCTGGTACATATGTGAGCTCCATTGATATATCTTATGATGTATTGTTAGAGGCATATTTGTTGGATGTCTCCGTGCATGCATTTGGCATGTGGTTGAGCTACATATTGGGACATGTAGTTGATGAGTTTATGAGGTGGTTATGTTGTACATCATTGATGAGTCATATCTTTATCTATAGTTTATGCATGATTGGTACATATTTGGTACATTGTTATAGGCACTTGCTAGCAATATGATTGGCACATGGTTTATGGTTGATATGGCATACATGTATGGAAACATGGTTGATATGGCATACATGTATGGAAGCATGATCTTGATTGTAGTCCATCTTGTTGAGTTTGGGTGCATGGTTGATGAACTTGATTTGGTACATGATGTATGGGATGATATAGTTGAGACACTTGTTATGACGCTTGGTTGATATATTGATGGTTGAGATACATGGTTGTGGAACTTGGTTCATGGTAGAGGCATATCATGAGTGATATGACATTTGTTTGAGGCACATGGTTGGCATGTTGGTAGAGGCATATGGTTGGTACACAGTTGGCACATGTTCTTGGCATATGGTTGATACACTCCATTGATGATATCTTATGGTATATTTTATGGTATTGATGTACATGGTTGATGTACATGGGTGTTGTGCATGGTTGACACAAAGTATAACACATGATGTACATGGTTGATGTTTTGTTCATGATTCTCTATTCATTGTTGACATATATTTTGTTTCATGATTTATCATATGGAATGAGTTTGATGCATGGACAGGTCCAAGGATCATCATAGGAAGAGAAGATCATTCTTGAGCAGTTGATCTATGTTCTGGTTGAGCAATAGCATTTGCAGCAAAAGTAGATTGCAGTGGTAGCATATTGTTCATCTTGCAGAGAAGATAGGGGGAGACATACCCATAGGGGGAGTCATTCTTCTTCCCATGATTCCAAGAGGAGATATTCATTAGATGTAGGATAGAGAGATAGATGCTTGGAGAGAGAGAACACAGACATGTTTCCAAGGGGAATGATGGTCATAGGGGGAGCATGAGCGATATGTATTGAGAATTACATCAGAGTGATATCCCTTATTCAAAATGGGAGAGATTATTCAAAGGAATCTCAAAGGAATCCAGACAAGGGGAGAAACCCCAAGGAGAGTTCATTCAGGGGTAGAATCCCCAAGGAGAGAACTATGTTTTTCCATTGATTTCAAAGGGGGAGAGATAATCACATTGTTGTGATTAAGATGAATATGGATGAAGAGAAATGCCATGTCTATATGTTTCCATCAATGATTGGTGTTGAAATCAATGTTGGTATTTCCATCAATGCCAAAGGGGGAGATTGTTGCATTATGTTGTCATCGATGTCAAAGAGTTGATGTCTTTTTCATAGTATCATTGATGTATTGATTTATGGCCTATGTTGCCATAGATGTAATTGATGTCAAATATGTAAAGTGGTGTCATAGTGATGTATTTTCATGGATTGATGTATAGAAGGGATGATGTAAACGTTGGTCATTATTGTCTTATCATGGTTGATAGGAATAAGCAAATGGATAAAATCCAAAGTGGTCTTGATGCAAGAGCATCACCATAAAAGAAAAAGAGGATGAGAGTGGAGGCATAATTTGACATCTCAGCACACCAAAATTTCAAATCAGCATTAAATAGAGATAGGAGCGTGTTGTTGAGATATTTTGGAAATATTGTATTTAAATACCTTGTTTGTAAAGTTGGTTCACCGCCTGAGAATGGCAGGATGTTGTAAATTCTTACATGAATGTAAGGTCACAGGTGTTACAAATATAGAATGTCAACTCTTATCTTCCAATAGCTCACATTTATTGTAATAGGACTAAGTAGGTAACCGCTAAAACAACGATGCGATAAAATTCAGATAAGACGAAGAATAGATCGAGAAGCCACTCCTTAGATAGGTTTTTTGTATTTTGTTGCAGGTAGAATGGAATTTTAGAGGAAGGGGTAAGAAGTGTTATATGTACCAGTTAAACATAGAGAGCCTTAAGACAGTGAAGAAATATGTAACTTATGTAAATAATTCATGAATGAATAGAACAGACAAAAATTGATCCAAATGCTTGGACAATGTTCATTTTGGTGTGTATTTGAACGAATGATATGTTCTCTGTGTGTTTATTTCATTATTCTTATGTATGTTGTTCATAGTTGACTATATGGATCTGTGAAGTAAGATAAGTTTCAATTGTTTGTCTTCTGAGAGCTCAGATGCAAGGAATGAATACTGTTCGCAAGGTGTGCGTCGACAAAGTCTAGATTTGACTTGGAGAAGCTCAGGGGGGATCACAAGAAACCTAGACCGAGTGTTGCAAGGAGTGAAAAGGGTCAAGGTTTAACTAAGTGTCGAGAGATCAGGACTTTGAAGTGCAAGGAATAAGTAGTAAGATTTATTTTGAAGAAATCTCTAAGTCCAAACATTGTCAAATATTCCAAGAGCGCAAGGAGTGCGTTGGAGGCCCAAATCCTTAGAGGAATCAAGATCAGGAGAGATAGCGAAAAAGATTCAGTAGAAAGAGAGAAATATGTGGAAGTTAGTGAATTGACGATTGAGATCCCTTTGGAAGAATTTGCGGTCACTGACAGTTGTTAGATCTAGGAGATTTGCACGGAGGTTAAGCTTGGAGTCCTTCGACACTTCGAGTATTCAGACGTTTGAAATAATTTTGAGAGAGAAATTCACAAATTCGTGAAGGAAGAAGTGGATCCAGAAGAACACGTGGTGGAGATCCATGTGTTTCGGAGGAAAATCACCTCGGAAGAAAAAAAGGTGAGCTGAAACCAGAATCGTCGAAGTGTGAAGTCTCGAAGTCCATCGGAACCGTCTATTGGAGAAGGACATGTGGTGCTTGGTCCACAACTTCACGTGGAAAGTACTTCGGGGAGAAAAGGATTTGGAGCATTCAAAACTCTTGAACGCGAAGTCCCTAAGTAAATCTCAGTCGTTGGCTGTGAAAGGAGTGTGGGTCGTAGATCTGGTCTGAGTGTGTTCGCCAGTTCAAAGTTCGGTGGATTTGGAGTTGGGTGTCTCAAGAACACATGAAGCTCAAAGTTCCAAAGTGCATAGGGAACAAAGGTTTAAGCCCACGGTTTTGACCAGGGTCATGTGCAAGACTCTGCAGGTAGTCAAAAACTCCTGAAAGGGGATTTCACAACCGAGAAATAGGACTCTGACCTATGGAGAAGATAGAAGAGGGTCAACATGAACCTGTGAGCTGATTCATCTCCCAAAGCTGATCGATCCTAGACCAAGAGGTCGCACAACCATGAGGGAGAGTAGTGGGTTTTCATCAAGTCCCCTTATGGTGAAAGCCCTCTTAGGAAGACGCTCTTGGATAAAGTTCTCAAAGTGGTCCCCTTATGGTTAAATCCCTCACAGGAAGACACTTTGTGAAGTCCAAATGGTTAGTTAGCCCAGGAGTGTGGTTAGGAAACCCAAGTTTGATTAAGCAATAATGTAATGAATATCAGTGAATTTGCAAGAGAAACTATTCCATATGGATAGTGTATGTCATTCCATTTCCGCTGATATGTGGAAAGTCACATAACTCCTCACGGTTAGAGAGGTATCTCCATGTGAAGTTGGATTACCCTCATGAGTTATCTAGAAGCCTCTAGAAGGTCAAAGAAGTCAAATTATTCTAGAATACCCTAGAAGAAGTTGACCAGTCAAAGTGGCCAGTCATGGGTTAAGTGGTTGCAACAAGAAAACAATTAAAAATAAATTAGTTGCAACTAGAATTGGAGAGTTTACTATTTGTGGACAAAGTGGTTAAGTGGACAAAGTGGCTAAGTGGATAAAGTTGGTTAAGTGGACAAAGTGGCTAAGTGGACAAAGTTGGCTAAGTGGAAAAAGTGGCTAAGTGGAAAAAGTGGCTAAGTGAAAAAGTGGTTAAGTGGACAAAGTGGATAAGTGGACAAAGTTGGTTAAGTGGACAATGTGGCTAAGTGGACAAAGTGGTTAAGTGGATACTTCTAGAGGAAGCTACTTGGAGAGTATAAATAAGAGAGAAAGGGTCTCCCATTAGTATCCATTTTTTTTAGCATATTGAATATCTACAAGTGACTAAGGTAACTAGAGGAGATCTAAGGTGCATTTTAGAGGGAAGGTGAAGTAACGAAGGCCGAAATTCAAGGGAGGATAAATTCTTTTGATGATGCTTTCTAAGGTATGTTATTTAGAGTTCATCTCACCATTTTCACAATACCTTTTTTTTTCGCTATGATTCAGACAACCAAAAATGGAGGTCGTTGCGAAAACATATCCAACTAACTGTGATAAAAATTTCATCTTTTGGGTCATTTTATTTTTGGAGTTACACTCCGTTAAAAATAGGGTTTGTGGCTAGTCCTCAAACTAGTCTAAAATGGGTGTTTCACGTAAAAACGTAATAACTTCTTCATAACAGATCCAAATTCTGTAATAAAAATTGTATTGGTTATAGTACAGTCTGTGGTATGTTATGTACCATTTTCAGATCCATACAACAAATATTCCATGCGGGGCATGTCGTACATGTGAGCTCTCTAGAATAGGACAAAATTCATGAGGGTATGTCATATTTGCTATAACTTTTGTTTTGGGAAGTTTCGGACCCTGAAATTTGGAAGAGATGGACAAAATATATCAATGTATATATGGTTAAAATTTCATCCATTTAATCACAATATTTTCAGAGATGTGATATGTGGAAGTTAGGGTTCTTGAATAATCCTGGAAATATGTTTCAAACAAGTCAGCTTGGTATTTCTGCTATAACTTCTTTTCTGTGGCTTTGTAGACTGTGAAATTTCTAGAGGTGTGATAGTACATGCAGTAGTACCTCATATAGAAATTTCATAATCAGAAACAGAAAATTGAGTAGTACTCATATAGAAATTTTAGAGTTAGAAACATAAAATTGAGCTTGTTGTGAATCTTACAAGTTGAGGTAAGTTGTTGATTGCATGGCATCATGATAGAAGAGAGGTTGATGAAGTGTATGGTGTATTGTATGGGAAGATTCTTTTGATGAACATTTGTTGTAGATCTTGTTGGATTAATGTAGAGAGGCAAGGAATCAAAGAATAGCATAATTATTATCATTTTTATTCAAATGTTATCAATGTAGAATTATTATCCAATAATGAGCAAAGAAGAAATAAACAATCACACACATACACAAAGACACCAAAGTTGTTTACGTGGAAACCCAAATCGAGAATACCAATGCACGATTTTTCTTATATGTCTTGAAGAATTCACATTCATTGGAAGCACCAACTTCTTTGTTTTCTAGTCAGCAACTGGATGGAGGCTCCAATCCCCTAGTTTTTCACAAAGCATAAACAGGTAAGTTCCAACTTCCCAATTCTAGCCACAACCTGTATGAGACTACAACACCCTATGTTCCTTGGCTACAACCACCTATCCTTGCCCCTGCATCACCCCAAGAAGTAGAATGATGGAACCACTATCACATTATCACTATGAGATGTACCATTGTAAATATACCAATAAATCTGAACCATGCATCAACCTGCATCTCAACTCCAGAATCAACCCAGACCATAAACAAGTGCAACACCCATGCACCAACCTACCAAACAAACTCAGAATCAACTCAGACTATAAACAAGTGCATCCAACCATATGTACCAAGTATGTACCAATCATGTGTCAACTACTCATCAACTATGACTCATCAATATGTACCAACATTATCAACTATAATCATGTATGTGCCAACTCATCAACTACTTGTCTCAAATCCTACTCAAATATGTACCTCATCCATGCCCTCATCAATTTCCTATTTCATCCAAATCTGATTTGTAGCTCCGTGAATAGACCCGTGTATATGATCACATTCCTTCAAACCCTTAACTTTTAACAACAAGAGACTAGCATTTTCATCAAACTTTTCTTTAGTCTCACATGCCTAGTTTTCCTGGATTAGTCAACAACCCTAAATTGAAGTAATCATAACTTAACAAGAATGTATAAATATCTAAAATCGTAATAATAATGTTCTTCAATTCTTTTATGAAATCTCCGTGCTTCCATCACTCATTTGGAACCTCTCTCATAAAATGAGTTACAGCAAAAATGGCATACCTTGTTGAACACTCGCTTTCATTTAGAGAGCGACTTCAGAGTCCGGGCCCCGCATGATATATTCATTGAATTGATATGAAACGGTTAAAAAACATACTAAAGAATATCTCCTAACCAACACATTTGGTCTCATTGAATTTGGATCTGTTATGAAGAAGTTATGATGTTTGTACTGAAACACCTTTTTTGACTAGTTTCAGGATCTAGCCACAACCCTATTTTCCACAGAGGTAACTCCAAACATACAACGAAACACAAGATGAATATTTCCACTAGATACTTGGGTATGTTTTCAATGGCATAGAAATTGCATGGTCTGAATCATTATATAAGGAAATTTATAGTGAAAAATGGTGAGATGACCCATAATTAACATACACTTAGAAAGCACCATCAAAGAATTTATCCTTCCTTTGCATTTCAGCCTTTTCTTCACTTTCCTCTTAGAAATTCAACTTAGATATCCTTGGTTACCTCTAAAACCTATAGATATTCAATATGCTCAAGTTTTTTTTTTTTTTTTAATTTTTTTTTCTTATTTATACTCTCCAAGCAGTCTCCTTTAAAAACATCTTCTAGGTCACTTGGCCCACTTTTCCTTATTTTAGGTTAACCCACTTCTAATTTCTCCATTAACGATATTGAAATAATTTTATTTTGTATTCACTTTGAATTATAATACACTCATCATTTCCACCTTATTATTATTTACCTTTTTAAAATCTCTCTAAACGACTTTGACTATTTTGACCTTTTAGGGCTTCTAGATGACATATGAGGGTCCTCCAACTTCAAGGCCAACTCTCAAATCGTGAGGAGTTATGTGACATTCCATGTACCACAATCACCATAAATGTAATGACATGTACTATCCATATAGAATAGTATTAATTTTCAAATATATATAGTAAAAATCATATTGTTATCCATCAAACAAACCGGGGTCCATTACTCAAACTCAGGGTTCTCCAACTTTACATGGTCATAACTTTAACTTGGAGAGTTATGCGGCGCTTCACATACCAATCAAAGACATGACAAGCAGTATCCATTCCAGATATTTTCCTGACAAATTGCCATGTTTCATCTCCCATTATTATACAATTAAGCATGGTTTCTCTCTTACTCCACAAAGCGCCTTCCATGAGGTGGCTTTCTACCATATGGGACCACTTGGAGTTCACCCATTTATACTTATTATCACCAACCATGACAAAAATAATGAGTCATATTTATATCAAACAATCTTGGGTCCACTAACCAAACCTTTGTGCCACCAAAATTCACTATCGGACTTCTCCAAGGGCTGACATCAATGACAACTAACCTTAATCAACATATCATGATTATGAGCTAGAGAATATTCTATAATTGTTTGAATTGTATTTGTGTTGGTTTTACTACTAGATCAATTCTAGTTGGATATAATTTCATTCTATCAGCAAATGAAGCCCACGGGCAAGCCAAGTCTTGATTGAGATTTGGTGCTCCTTACTTTAGTTGGTTCTGATAAAAACCCCGTGATTTTAATCACATGTAAAACCTAATACAAAACCTTACACATACATATGGTTTCTCTTGTGTTCATTGTGCTTATGCATTGATTTCTCTTTATTATTGATGGATGTCATTGGTGAATGGTTACATGAAATATTACAATGATGATATCTAATATTATGTTTTGAAATGGTTTCTAACTTGAAGTAAGAAAAAGTTATAAAATCCCTCACACTAATTCACCCCCCCTCCTCTTAGTGTGTCCGGTGTGTCCAACATTGTATCCATCTACTACTTCTTTCCAAACATCAAATCTTTGTTCTTGCAAAAGTGTTTTCATCCTTCTTCTCCAAAAGTCATAGTTCTAACCAAAAAACATTGGTGTTTCATTCTTAGTGCACTCCATGATCTACCTTCCATTGGTTAGGATGTTTCTGAAGGACCTGCTCTGATACCAATTGTTGGAATATTCACTAATACTGAGATGGGGGTGAATCAAAATTATGCACCTTTTAATATTTTGTATCACATGTAAACATTAAGTCATCAATAATTTATCACTTATGAATGCATTCAATATATTGTTTCATTCAAGATATCATAAACATATAATCCTATATATGCAGTACACAAGAGTTTTACGTGGAAACCCAAATGGGAGAAAACCAGAGAACACTTTTTAATTTATCGGAATATTACATCCACCGGAAGCACTAACTTCCAAAAATTATCCAATACCAATTGAAAGGATGCACCAACCCCCTATTTTACAGGCTCCAACCTCAAGGAAGCTACAACTTCCTAAATTTTCCAGCTTCAATTGGAAGGAGGCTCCAACCACCTTTCCTTTCCCCTTCCTTACTCCCTAAAATATAAATGAGAGAATCAACCTGTCACTATTATTGTCACTGATACATCATCATCAAAATGGTTTCAACCCAAAACCACATAAATATTATGCCAAGATATCCCCAAAATCATATACCCAAAATCACCAAGATATGCATCAAACCATGTGCCAAAAACCTCCAAGATATACCTCAATCATGTGTCAAAACTTCAAGATATGCCTCAAATCATATACCAAAACCTCCAAGATGCAAGCCTCAAGAAATATAGAAAAAAATACCTTTTATCATGTAGAGACCCTAATGCATGAGATCTAGGACCATCAAACCTTCTTCAACTTCATCATCAAGAATATAGCATCTTCCTCAAACCCTTCCTCAACCTCATGGGACTGGAATGAGCAACGAGCAGGGCCTCGTGTGATGAGTATTGGAAAACTAGTGGGATCCTAATGGAACACACTATACTTGAACCATGGGGGTCGCCTCAAATAGGGTTTCCTAAAACCTTCTCACATCTGCAACTTCCATAACTCCCTCCTTCGCATGACTTCTCTACTTCACTTGCACTAAGAGATCTCAAATTTTCTCAATAGAAAAATGATAAGATATTGATGTGTATTTATATCCTTCCAAGTGCCTCCTTTAATTGTCTTTATGACCGAACTATAACTTATTTTTGCAACCGATTTTCTCCTTTACTTGATTTTAGGGCCAACTTATAACTTCTTGTTTACAATCATTTAGGGGTAAATTTTACATGATTATCTTTAAGAGGGCATATCTCCTCGGCCATGAGGAACCACATGGCGTTCCACCTACCATTTGAAATTAATTTATGAGGACTATAAATTCATGGATGTTTCACATGAATTTTCAATTTCATTCATACTGTTTTTCTACAATCAACTTTGGGCTTCATGACCACACCTCTAGGGCTTCCTGCCATATTTTTAGGGCTTCTTGACCACACATTGTAAATTTTTTTCGTAGAAACCAGGGATTCTTGTAAACTTATTCAAAGCATATTACCATGAGGTCCATGCTTACAGATACATCATAAGGGTACTACTTTGGAGAATCCTTCAAATAAACCTTCTAGGGGCTTCTAGACCTACTTCAGGGCTTCTACTAGGCTTGACATCAATGACAACCAATTTTCCAACACATGGCTAGTTCTACATTTACCTTTTGGTTTCCTTAGTTTATTTAGGACACATTCATATTAGATTATCTACATTTCATACTTTATCTGATGAAACCTTCATCGTGTACTGGGCCACAACGAATAAAACCAAGACCTATCATGATAGAATTTGGATGGGTTCCCTATTCAAACAGTAAGATTTTTTATTGGGAGTTATTATTGGCGGTGACCCTTTCTATTTACATAGGTATATTTATCCCTCATCAACACAGAGTAAGTCCAAAAATATAAGACAGGGGTAGCATTACCTTTGGCATATTAGTTTGAAGGGACAAATTGCAGGAAAATAAAAATGGTACTCCAGGGAGAAGGTAGAGGAAAAATTTGATAACCTCATTCAATTAGCATTATTGGTACCAAAATTCTCCCTAAATGGGGAGGTATTATCTATATTGTATCACCATATAATTTTTCATATATCTTGGTACTTTATGGGAGGAAACAATTGGATGAATTGACTAGTAGGGCCATTTTAGCGACATGTCCTAGTTTATAAAATTGGATCCAAAAACTTCCATATCTATTTTTACACATTAAATAAAATTCCTTGGCCAAAACATTCCTTATATATCGTCTAAAAATTTTCTACACATCAATACTTTTCCAACGGTGCAAAAACCACCTCAATCTGAGCTTGCATGTGAATGTTATGCCTCCCAAAAGTTTACCTACCTTGTTGACCACCATGGTACGTTTGGATGCCACATCAACCCCCGTTAATCAGACATGTGGGGCTAGACACGTGTTTATTTTCAAGAATATTATATATGGTCCAAACATTATTACTAATTAAGGGTTGAGGAAGTCAAATCCCAAACCCTAGATGACTATCGGGCTATATTAAATATTGGCCTACTAGGAGAAGATGGGGTTCCATTATTTAGCATTGTACTTGTTCAATGGTTGATAAAAACATCTAGGAGTGGTATTTTTAGAGAAAAACATAGGTGGAGGAAGATTTTATAGCATCCTTTCAGGTCACATTGTCATATGCAACTTCATAGTGAGTGCTTATTATTTTGTATTTGCATTTTGATAACTAAAGAAAAAAGAGAATGTAATATACCAGATAAAAAAGGTATGCAAAACAAAAATAAAATGCTAGAAATGGCAGAATAACAACAATATAACCAGAACAATCACCACAATAACACTGAAATGATATGAGAATAACAACACAAATAACTCTTTGATTCTAAGAGCAATGTTCGCGGGCCTCTTCGAGGGGGAAACCTCCATTCAAGCAGAGCTCTATTACAATAATCTCCAAGATAGGGTTCTCATACCCTCGACTCCTATTTATACTAAATATGTTTATCAAAAGAAGCATCTAGAGGAAGATCCTTCTAGAAGCGGAAGCTTCTATTAGGTCTTCTTACATTTGACTTATTCTATTTTATTGCAAGGCCTTATTAATATTGACCTTTATTACATCCAAATATATTGTTCTACCCATGTGCAGGTTAGGACCCTAACATGCCCTCCCCCTTAAAAAATAGCCTTGTCCTCAAGGCTTGAGATGTGGAAATTGTTGCAGAATGGTGGTTGGTTCCCAAGTGGCATCTGCTAGAGTTGTATCCTTCCACTGGACTAACACTTCCTTGATGGATCTCTGACGCAGGCGACGCTCACGTTGGTCCAAAACTGCTTGTGGTTGTAGCCAAATGGATCCTTCTTCGGCTAAATCGATAGGGTTGGTTTGGGCACTTAGTTCCAATCACCTTATTTAAACATGAAACATGAAAAACAGGATGTAGCTTTGAATGACTGGGAAAAGATAACTGATAGGATACTTTTCCCACACGCATGAGAATGGTATAAGGATGATAAAATTTGGACGCTAGCTTCTGACAATGCTTGGAAATGAGGGAAGTTTGCTTGTAAGGTTGCAGTCGAAGAAACACCTGATCCCCTTCTGCAAATTGACGTTTAGAGCGACCTTGATGTGCTTGTTGCTTCATGTGATTATGTGCCATGACCAAATTCTCTTTGAGGGTACGAAGAATAACCTCTCAAACTATAAGTGTTTGGTCAACTACCTGGACCTTTGAGACACGGCCAGGTAAGTATGAGAGAAATGAAGGTGTCTTATTTCCATATACCACTTCAAAAGGAGTCATGCGTGTAGATGTATGGTATGAAGTGTTGTACCACCATTCAGCTAGGGGTAACCATTGAGCCCAC